>JAGDQP010016633.1:24479-40170 GCA_022664845.1 Lepisma saccharinum
TTTAAAAATTAAAGGGGACAAAAAGGGACTATCATTGAATGGTTTGAATCAACTGTTCGTATACGCGGATGATGTAGATTTAATAGGGGACGATATAGATGCACTACAAAGCAACACCGATGTCTTAGTAGAAGCGTGCGATGAGATAGGTCTACAGGTAAACACAAATAAAACAAAATACATGATAACAAGCCGAAACACAGGGAATGAAGAAAATAAAAAGATAAGGATTAGGGATGAGGTCATAGAGAAAGTAAACAAATATAATACTTGGGAGTATACGTAACAAGCAAAAATGAGGTCACGGAAGAAATAAAAAGTCGTTTAGTATCGGGTAACGAATTTTTCTATTCAGTCCAAAAACTTCTAACATCGCGATTAATATCAAGGAAATTGAAATTGAAAATATACAGAACGGTTAATTCTACCGGTAATACTTTACGGTTGCGAAAGTTGGAGTACGACCCTATCAGATGAACATAAAATACATGTGTTTGAAAATAAGGGTTTGAGAAAAATATACGGGCAAAAACGGGACGAGATGACTGGAGAATGAAGGAGACTGCATAATGAAGAGCTCCACGGACTGTACGATTCACCAGATGTTGTAAAAGTAATGAAATCGCGACGACTAAGGTGGGCAGGCCATGTAGCTCAGATGGGGGAAAAACGAAGATTACATTCTATCCTGGTTGGAAGGCCGGATGGAAGGAGACCATTGAGAAGAACGAGACGTCGTTGGGAAGACAATATTAGAAGAGATCTTCGAGAAGTGGGTGCTCGTGATGAAAACTGGCTTGATGTTACCTAGGATAGAATCTAATGGCGAACGTTTGTTACTGCGGCGATGAACTTGTGAGTTCCATAAGCCATAGAGTTAGTTAGTTAGTGTGTGTATATCAGTCTGTATTTTTATTGTTTCTAGTCTCTGAACATCGGAATTCTCCCTATATAGCAAATGTTACAGGAAATATTCCGTATTGTATGCATGAAAGAAGCATACAGAAGGAAGAGTTCTTGGGTGTGTGTAGAAAGTTGTATCTTGCTCTCCCTCTCTCTCTCTCTCAGTGCGTGTGCATGTGTGTGACTGACTGGATGAGGACACACAAACATTAAGGCGCACCATAAAATTTTGCATACAATGTGACTAAGACAACCGATAACAAGGCTGTTATTAAAGCAGACGTGATATTACCAAAAATATACTTTGTATGCAATTTCTTGCATAACTCACGTTTGTGTCATCTTGGCGTCAGCATCTTTTCCCTTTAAAGAGAGTCTTTGATTCGCCGGCGATTCGATTCAACTTAAAAGAGGCGCACTTAGCTCTCTCTCTCTCTCTCTCTCTCTCGCTTGTTTCATCTTTCTTTTCTCAAGAGCCAACATCAGATCTTTATTTTCAATGTGCCTCTCTTTTTGTCATACATAGTCTTTCTTGACCCGCTGAGCATTTTCTTTTTTGATCAAAGCTTATTCTCGTAAATAGTGATCTATATAACTATTTTATTTCTTTACAATAAATAAGAAACATGGAATAAGAATAATCATAATAAATTGTTCATTGATAGTTTGTTAATTTATAAACAAGGACCCAAATACAGCAGTAATAGTATTTTTACATTGGATTTTCAAATAATAAAACGAAAAACAATCAATAAAAAATAAAAATAAAAAATGAACAAATAAATTAATCGAAATAATTATATCAAGACATGTATGAAGACAATGAATATTACCTGAATTTGAGTCAGATATCGGTAACAGGTGTTTAGTAAAACGGTTATTTATTAGAACAAATGAAGATAGTTTGAAATATGAGTATACTGACAAGAAGATACATAGGGAACGCTGGTTAGGGAAGCCTGTAAATTTGGAAACGCTCTACAATAACAATCCTGAGCTTTCTCTAAAATAAAAAAGTAGTTACTGCGAATGAATTGTACAGGAGCTCGAAAATATAACTCGTGATAAATATTACCAGATTTACGCACATTTACTATTTTATACAGATATTTGAAGTCATATGAGCTAATGGAGGTGAAGGACTGGCTTCTAAAAGCCTGTGTTTGCTGAAATGCGTATGGATGGAACGCGAAAGGGAACCACAGTCTGGAAGAAAAACTGGGTTAATCTTGCACTGTAGAAGACGCCATAACCGAAATAGGATTAACAATATTCAAGAAGTGAAGACAATTCCTGTAAAATAAATTAAGTTTTGTTGATCTTTCAAATCAACAAATCTATAAGTATTTCCAGAGGTTTCATGACTTATTTAGTCGATATGGTAACATCATTCCCAAAAGTAAGATTTGAGCTGAGTCTATAAGTGATAAAATCTTCGCAAGAGATGTGTTAAGATGATAAGAACTTTGAAAATGACATTTCTTAAGACTAATTGTGAGGACACTACATTTATAATTGCTAATCTTGAACTGCTATTTATCACACTACTAAGAGAAATCCAAAATATTCGTCGTCTGCAATTGCGTTACATCATAAAGAGGTTTAATGTCTTTGAAAAATGTACATCCATCAGCATAAATGAGAACGTTGCTCGAAAATTCAGTCTAATGGTCCATAAAATCGTCCATGAAAAGAACAAAAAGAAAGGGTCCCAGTAGCGAACTTTATGGTACTCCAAATTTAATACATCACTGGGAAGCAGCACCAGACAGAATAATATCATTGATGTAGGCCAGTTTAATAATGTTTAATTAAGGATAATAACTGGATGTGAATGTTAAATTTGTGCGATAGTTTAGACCCATGTAACAAGTACTGAAAACACGGATGGGAAAAGTAGCGACCAGGATCTTAGTTGAAATACCATACCTAAATTCGTTCGGTGAAAGTGAAACAATCCATGGAAAACTTCAGCCAGGATATCGGGGAGCGGGACTCGAACCTGTGTGGTTTCCCAATGTCAATCCGAAGTTTGCGTCGCTAACAATTACATCACGGAGGCCAGGTAAAGTAGGGATGGTGACATTTCCCCTTGGCCAATAGAATTTTGAATAACACCCTGAGATTTCTTTCCTGAAACCGTTTTGGTTAACTTGACCAATATCTAAGATCCTCCAGACAGACAGATAAACAAACCGAAAACTAAAGAATATCCCTGAAGAGAACGTTATAAGTTGTTTTCTTTAGATATGAAAGAATTGCGATTGCGTCTTTCAAAATGGGCAACCATCTTTACGAGTAAAACTACCATTAATGTCATAAATGTCTGAACACAAGAAAGTCTCACCTACTGGTCTAACGTCCATGTTTTCTTCAGTACAGTTTTTGGTAATAATTTCACTGTTTGTCGCCCGGTTAAATTTTTGAAAATGGCTTTCAGATGGCAACCATTGAGATCGTGTTATAGGCTCTTCCCAACTGGCTTCGTGGTCAGCCGCCTCATCAATCTTCAAGATGAATGATGTTCATTACGCGGCAGACGAAGCGTGACTGAAATGCGGATGGCTTTAAACAAACACCAAGCGATGATACAACCAATCTTTTCTCTCTGTTTTCCTACTCTTTCCTCATGTTCCTCAGAGTCTAAAAAAAAGTAAAACCTTTGTGACAAAATCACTGGCAAAAGTGCGATTTGTATTTTCTCTAGTCTTCTACCGTCTCCCTATATATATTTTTATTTTGTTTCTAAAGGGTTACTTTTAAAAAATCAACCACACCCTTTATTACCAACATCGAATGATTTCTGAGGGTTATTTTTCTTTCTAAAACTTTCCTCGTTCTCAGGGTTGCCACCAACAAAATTTTATGGCAATCTTAAGACTGTCATCAAAAACACGAGGGTTGTACCGAAAGCAACATGTCCTACAATACAGGTTAAGCACTCTCTATTCATTTCGGTCTTGCGTTTTTCTTTTTGTCTTCACGTACGATGGTCTTATTTCTTTTCCTATTTTCCCTTCAGTACGCAATCCGTGCGTAAAGAAGGTTCTAATAACTTGCTTTTTCCTTCATTGTTTCAATTATTCTTCACCTCTCGCTTATTCTCATCAACACTTCCGGTCAATTCTTCTCCATACCTACATTTCAAATGCTTCCAATGCTATTTCGTCACTCTTTCATTCCATGTTTCCAGTGTTGCCAAAAGTAGCTAAAACCTTATCTTACCAATGTTAGAATTAGGCATATTTGTTGCTACAATGTTCACGAAATATAGTGCTGAAAGTGCTACAATGTGCCACTAAATCTCTGTGCACACAACAGAAAAAGTTATAAACTTTGGTAGCAAAATTAGTATTCAAAATGGCTAGTTTTAGTGGCAAAGTAGTTAAATTAGCAACATTAAATGTTTCTGCTCCATACAACATTCTCTGCTTCAAAATACGTATGCACAGGGATGTCAAATATTTTGAGATGTGTGTGAAATTGGAAAAGAGATGAATACCGTGAGATGCTTTCAAAGGTAGACCTTTGAATCCAAGAAACGGTTAAAGCTTTGGATTCTGTGTTTTCAAGCATTACAACAATGGAAGACCCCGTTCTATTGACTTCCTCCGCTCCAATCCGTTTCGAATAAATTATTTTGTATTCCGGATGGGTTTTCTTAAATTTAAAGTAATTTGTCAAGTCGATATACGCTACGACGTATAATGTGAACAGTGTTGCAACAATTCATCTCAAGGATGAGCTAATGAAAGTGTATTTAATATAATTTTTTCTACTGATATCTCGATCATTTTTCAGTACAGAAGGTATAGTTTTTCTTTCTCCTGTATTAATTTTATTACATCTCTGAAAATATATTTTGATGCTATTCAAACCATTTTTAAGAATCATTCAACAAACAATTCCCCTTCGATTACTTGGAGAACGAAACTGAATACATGTTGCTATATACAGAACTAATTATATTTAATGAGGAGACGACATCTTCAGAATTTCCATGTCGTATACGTTACGTACAAATGCATACGAATCTTTTTTTACCCTCTTTTTTCTTCTGATTCTGACGAAATTTATGAAGAGGATGCAGGATCGATTAGAACTATAAGATTATTTTCTTCTTTTCTGACATTTTTTTTCCATGTTTGAAATAGTTAATTATATCAAACATAAGAAATGATCAGATGAAAATATTATATTGAATACTCGTAAACATCTCTCGCATGACTAAATCAATATGGTAGTTTTAAATTGCGAGAATTAACCATTGATACATCGTATCTACAATTTTTATCACCTAAATTTGTTATTGTTATTTTATTGAAAGGAGAAATTTAGCGAGCTTTCGAGTTGAAACTTCAGGAGAAACAAAAATCCAATTTACCCCTTATTACGAGGTTTCAACTGGAAAGCTCACCAATTTTTCTCCTTTGAATAAAAAGACAAGGACAACTTCAGGTGAAAAATAAATATATATAGATACGAGGTATTAATGCTTAACCCTTGATATACATATAACTGAATCTTAAGAAAATTGACAAAAATATTCTCAGCATATTAGAAACGAGTTATTATTTTGAAGTGTTTTAAAGGAAAAGCAATATTATTTCTTCCAATGACTTATTTACTCGTGGAGTGCTCATGAGTTGTATAAACGAAAAATCTGTAGTTATATATAATTAAATTAGTCGTCGATGAAGAAGACGCCATTTTGGAGGTTCAGATTGAAGTTGGAACACATTTGTTTTATGTTTACATTAAAAATCTCTGCTTATGGGTGAATATGAATATACTAGTAAAGTTAGGAATTGAATATTTCAGTCAATTTTGAGTTAAAACTACCAATACATGAATTAATGGAGATCACTTATGATCAAGATTCTATTTCATAATTATTTTAATCTTTCATCTGGTAGCATTGATAATGCAATATTTAAATATGTTTAATTGAAAAAATAACGAATTGCTATTTGTGTATCTGGGTTAAATAATAATTTAATTTAAGAAACAAGCAACAATAATAGAGTTCGAAATGCAGTAGAATGCAATATTACTTCCCAAAGTCCTCGCGGACTTGCATAGCGGATGTAGGTGAGCCGTTTGTCATGCAGATCTGCTCTGAGTATTACACTTTTAAATTACTAACTTAGCCTCACAAAATATCTGGATTTTAATTTAATATGATCGATAAAGTTTATAAAATAAGTTTATGATAGATAAGTGTATTAGAAATGTAATCTATTCACAAATTGAATTGTTGTTAACGTCTTAAACGAGTGTGTGTTTTTTTTTTTTAAGGAAAGGAATTTAAAGTTTTGTCTACGTGGACTCTGAATCGTTACTCTAAATATAACTCCAGACGCAAATTTTTAATTAAAGAGGTGTCGATCTCAATTTTTAAAAGTTATTTTTCACTATATTCTGTAATTGCTTGGGTATTCTGTTAATAAATAGTTACCCTAAACGCACACAATTCACAACCATTACTTTATATTAGTATTGACTGAAGAACTTTTTGCTTAATGAAATCTCCATTGGGAAAGTACAATGGTTTGTTGAATTAACAGGATCAGCAACAAAAGAATGCAAGTGACATTGAAATAAAAGTTCGAGTTCATATCCATATAAATGATGAACCCGAACTTATTATTTTTCCATGTCACTTGCGCCCATTTGCTTCTGAGCACCTCCTTTGGGAACTAAATATTGTTGTACTAAAGATTTGTACTTAACCAAATATGTATTGAGTAGTTATGTTGCGTAGAATCTGAAATATGAGCTATTTCCCATGATGAGCGATTTGCTCCCAATCCAAATTTTGGCCGAATGGTTAGCACGTTCGCTTTTGTTGCGTGTGTACGAAAGAATACAGTAGCTTGAATACGACTTGAAGAAGTTGTATATTCTGTCCTTACACAAAAAATAACAGGAAGCTCTATTCTCTGAGTGACTATCCAATGTTTTGTTAAAGAAACGGTTGCTTTCAGTAGATGTCGTCGTGTTTCACAAGTTGCTCTGTTAGACGTACAACAGTACCTGTCTGTACCTCCAACAGAAAAACTGACGCCTCCCACTCATATAACAACTTTTTTCCATGTAGAAGTACATAAACTCGTAAGTTGAGGACGTTAATAACAATCCAAAGAAACAATTCAATCAGAAATATAGTCGACATTTACACGGGATCTGAATTCAGTGGCTTAGTGCAAAAACGGCGTATTCCTAAAAAAAATAAGCGAAAATTACATAGCTGCATATTTGTATTTCTGGTACATTTCTGTCTCTCCTGATAAAGTATCATGGTGGATGAGTATACCGAACGGACTGTGCTTACATAAAAGAAGGGAGAAAATAAGTTGCGAAAATATGAGATGGGAAAATGACGCATCCTCTTTCAGTGCTAGGTAGTTAGTAGAAAATGAGATACGCAATTTTTCACCAAGCTCTCAGTTGTGGACTATCCAATTAACGATCTGCCCTAAAAATGGTATCATTTACGAATGGTACTGCTTCTGGAAAGAGACCACTTGGCTCCTGTCATTTCATCAACGTGAATTTTCCCGGTATTGGCGCATTTTTCTTAAACTGTGCACGACTCTCCATATGTCTCAACTCATCAACACACGATAAAAGAATTCGAGACGGGCGTAAACCATAGTGCTGTTACCGCCCATAAAATTCATTTTATCTTTATCTTACGATAGAAGAATATAAAAATGATTGTTGCTGAGACATTCCTATCAGTACTCAGAACACTTCTTTTAAAAGTTGGTGTATAGGAACATCATTGAACTGTTTTGACTGTCCAATGTTTGTACTTGCCATTCCGTGAAGGAATAGAGTCTCTGGAGAAACAAAGTATTCAACATCACTAGTTTTCAGCTGTCAAGAATTGGTAAAACGAAAACTAAACTAAGCTCCATTGAGCAAGTCTCCAAATCAAGACTTCACCTCCTAGTCAGCTTTTGTTTGTTCCAGCAATGTGTAACGTGGTCAGCACAACAGTATTAATTACCGCTTTGCTTTGACCTCAAAGTCTGAGTCCGCTACTTATGAATTTAAACAGCTCACAGTTTTGTACCATGATAGTGAGTGAATCAATACTGAAATTGGGTTATCTCAAACGCGGGACCACTCCTTTCTAAGGCGAGAGCGATAACCATAGCCAACCGGAAGCTCAAAATATATACTACCAACCTTTTTCTTCAACTAGGTTCGGCAGTACATTCACCTGTACCTTGTCGTTTGTATTGCTAATCTAATTCGTGTGTGACTTATATAGATTGAATTTTACCTACAGAACAGGTACGCCTTTACTTGAGATTATCAAAGATACGAAAATATCTCCTTCAACTTACCCAACACCTTTTACTGTCCATGTTACCAGTAGCTGCACCATAAATTTCGACAAGGTTTTGTAATTTCTTTTGTTTCTCCACACGACGCTTACACACAAAATCGGAAATTTACCCTCCGGCAACGTTGGTAAAGAAACTTACTATGGTACCATTAAGTGGACCAGCAGTCATTAAGAAAAAGTTGAACATCCACGGAGAGATGTACAGAAGGATTCTTTCCACATACAAATGACACAATTGCGACTTTTCTCACTGGCCATATATTATACGCGATGCTACATTCAACTGTTGGGGTGTCTGGTTTTCCTTCCATTTAGTAGACGCAAACTTGTTAACAGTCGCATAAATAGTTTTATTTATCTGCCTGCGTGTTTTGTCTTAGAGAAGTTATGTGATTGTTCAGCTCTTCTTATTTTGAAAGCGTCCTCAGGTGATTGCTGGTGTACAGCGAGTCCGAAAGATTCTTTTCATTTTTTTGTCCTAGGATTCAAACTTATTCTTGAATTTTTAAGGAACTCTGTTTGGTTAATTCACGTATTTGTAACATTCGCGAATATCTTTGTAATCCATAAGATAGTGTTCGTAATCAGTGCTCGAAGTGGGAGGAAAAAAGGGGAAACACTATGCCTTTTTTTTTAGTTTGGAATTTAGCGTTCCTCTACCTTCACTCATTGCCTTCATCAATAGTCAATCACCGCCACTAGGTGCAAGCGTTCCCTTGTCTTTTCTACCCCACTTCGACAAGCGTTCCCTTACCTTTTCTACTTCACTTAGAGCACTGTCTGTAGCATAGGTTCACGCACTCTTCAAGTAACATTCATTCTCACGCGAAACCACAAATTCAGAATTCTGTCTTCGTCGTCACGTTTGTTTTCTTGTTTTTGCTCTCAAACTCAGTCCTACTATTACACTTACATAGAGGTGACATGGTCTCCACTTTTCTCTTGATTTTACAGAGCATTAGATGTCCGAAAATTCTCTAGAGTGTGTGTTGATAATATATATATCTAACTTTGAAATTTCTTTAATTCCATGTTAGGTTATAATTAACATCTTTGAGAATAGGTTATTCGCACTTAACTCCATGGTCCATTACATAAGGCTGCGAACTTATGATCGGCATGGAAAGGTACGGGGTTTGAGTGCTGCTGCCGCCCATCCTGACCGAGGTTTTTGTTTGAGGTTTTCTTCAATTTCATCAGGCTAATGCCGAGATAGCACCTTAAATAATATCCTGGACAATCTAGCTTTCAATTTATCCGCGAAATAGTGCTCGCAAAGAGATGTCATCCCTCAATCTTGTAAAGGATTTAAGTTATAATGTCTATCTCGCAAGTAAATATTAGTTATTGCCCGATTTTTTTTAATTTACATTTATGGGTGAAACAGGTATCTATAGCCTGTCCTTTACAAGTCTAAAGGATGACATATCTAATTATTTTATTTACAAGTTTGGTTAATAGTAGTCTAAACTATAAGACATTTGCTTTGTAATTTAAATATTTAAACTTTTATTTACGTTATGTACACAGTATAAATGCTATCTGTCGTGCTAAATTGGTAATTATACTGGCCTTATTTAAAGTTATCATCACGACATTTGCTTGGTATGATTATGGTGTGAGCAGAGACATAATGCAAAATATTTAGGTGTGTATACGCTTCGCTCGTTGTAACGAAACCTTTCGCTTACTATCACACAGACCTTAGTATTTTTTTTAAAAAAAAATAGGTGGTGCCTAAAAATTGAGGTGGGTATACGTTATATACGCGCGTATACCCTTCATTACATTCCTGGGTGTGGGAGAACAAGCGCTCTGCCGCTGTCTCAACCCATAGTCTCTGAAGCAAAAATATTTTCGGAATACACAAAACTAAAAGTTACTAATAATTTGGTAAGCTTTTATTTTTGCCAACTTGCCACTTGTACGTAGCCACTTTTGCTAATTTGTATGTTATGTTGAAATTGAGTGTAACTTTTAGAATCCATTTATCCAAAAAGAGAACGAAGAACCTTAGCTGAGTTGGTAGAAGGTTGACTTCATACTAAAAAATTACTGAGTTCAAATACAAGGCCAGCTATCTTGACTGCAGTTTTTAAGGACCTTTCCCTCAATCAAATCAGAGTAATGCCAGGATAGTGCCTTCTTTTCCCCTATCCTATCTCGACTTTAGCCTGAAAGGCCCAAAGAACATAAATGCAGTTCTGTTCTATGTTAAGAGAAAGATGATTAGCCAAACTTTGTTGTGCCCAACCATAAACATTGAGTATGGGTTAAACTTTGATTTTCATTAAACTGCTGTGTACGTTCAGGTCCAGTAGCAATGATAACTTAAGATTAGCATTAAGGATACTGATCAGGTTGAAATCCTGCTTACGATAGTCATTCTATTGATGGTCTCTAGGTTTCTTCTCAATTCCCACCAGATGAATGTCGTGGTTGGTGTAGAATATAGCAAAGTTTGAATTTTCACAGAAATGTACTAGAAAAAAATTCTGGTGTACTATGATTAAAATATAGAGTTCGATGTGTAATTGTGAAAACAAAATATTTCGTTCGTTAATGCTATTTAGCAGGCCTACTCATAAACCAGTAAGACACAAAAACTACAGGTCTGTGGTCATATAATGCGCCATTGCTAAGATATTTGAATATATTTTGTATCAACGTATTTCATATTATTCCAGGCAATCCGAGCATCAGCATGGTTTTCTAAAAAGCAAATTCACAACATTTTTTTTTAGTATTATTTCTGACATTTTGATTATATACTGGATGAAGGGGGGTAAGTTGATGTAATCCACACTGATTTTTCTAAAGCCTTTGATACTGTGAAACATAGAAGATTATTAGACAAACTTCATCGTCACTTCTTATTAAACTTTTTCAACCTATATGGAAAATCATAAGATTTTCATTCTATATATAAACAATGAAAAAAGATATAATACTTAGCGCCCGTAGGGGTTCCCTTAAGGTTCGAATCTGAATCTCTTACTCTTTCTATACGTATTTATAAACGATCTTCCCGACTACTTACGAAATTCTAACAAATTATTATTCGCAGATATTATTCAATGAAATCCGAGAGTGACTGCGAACATCTCCACGATCTAGACAGTGTAGCTGAATGTGAGAGGTGTAGAAACTATTTTCTCGAAATGAACGTCATGAAAGGGAAATTAATGTCATTCACGAGATGCAACACCCTAATACATTTCTCGTATGTAATTGACAATGTAATGTTACTATATTCAGAAACAGTTAAAGGTCTAGGTGTCTTATATGATGGTCGCGTTTGTTGATCATATTGATTATAATCTAATAAATGAAGCGCATAGAAACCTCGGGTTTTGTACTTATAGAACTAGACGAGAATTCATCAAAAGTAAAACTCGTATACATCTCTATGAAACTATATACGCGACTTCTATTTGGATTTTGTACTTTAAATGCAATAGGTACAGACTTAAAAAGAAAAATTCAATCGAGATATCCGAGATATCTGACCTACAAGGAGGCAAGTTTACCACAAAGAGAAAATTGCTTGTTGTATTCTAGCAAATAAATAAATTGATTTTTAATTTAATTTATTTCAATTGTACAAATAGCCTAAAATAACACTTTAAACTTTTATATATGTCGTAGTACACATAAAAGAGACAGTTTGGCCCCAAACACGAGATTTCAACATAGAAACAAAGTTCTCACAACGAAGTAAACAAAATATAGTTAAAAGGTTTAGTAAAATGTTATTCTAGTGTTCAAAATTAGCATCAATTAATGTTTGTATATTTTATAATTCCTAAAGCATTATTTAGGAGAACATTTTTAATTTTTTCGTTTTCTGAAGAGATGTTTATGACTAGAAGGGAAACAAACTTTGTCCGTGAGTATGATTGTTAATTACATGTTTTCGTCCAAATATGTAGAACTAGAAGGACGCCGTTCCCTCACGTCTTCCTGTTTTCACCCCCAGGTTTTAGAAATCTCTGAACTGAATATCCATAAAGTGATAGAAGAAATTAGCATGCTTTTTTAGTCTTTCTTTCAGTTACAATCTTAATCCAAAGTTTGCAAAATTCTAACGTGTATGCTCAATTGTCTTGAAAATGACGTGTTTTAAACCCCAGACTTTATCGAGACTTTCATGTTTATGTAGGCCTGTACAATACCTACAGGATGATAGAAGATGCCATACAAAACGACCACTCTGGAAAAGTTACAGTGTGTGGCGATATTGAACCATTACTAAATGTACATTTAGAACAAATTGTTTCGACTGGTAATTGACTTGTTTCTGTGATGGAAGATGCTTGAACTTTTTTGGATTAAGAAAATTGTTTTGTCAACCATATTGTAGAAAAAGAATTCTGGTAAATACAGAAGTACTAGATTCAAAGTAAATTTATTGTATTAGAATGATAATTGCAAAGGAGTGGTCATAGAACTATAAGAAGAAATCACTACTTAATCGTATTTAATTGCGACCTTCTTTCCGTAGTTGTTCCGCATACCATCTTGCATTTTATCCAAATCACTTCTAATCTCATGATATTTGCATTGTGGATTTCACACTCATATATATATATATACTCCAAACGCTCAACAGCATTTTATTAAAGTTTTATATATGTTGATATCAATTACAATATAATTGAGTTCAAACTATTATTTCACATTTGTTGCACGATTTAACCATTAAATTTTATTTTGAACCGTTTCTATAATTCTCATCTATACAATAAACATAGTTTCTGTATGACCTTCATGTAAGATTTCAGTACTATAATAAACATTTTATATACATGTGACAGTGTTTGCAACTTGGAAAAAAAATATTTCATTTTTTACTACCTATGTTTAATTCTGTTTTATTTCAATTTTACAAGTTGTATAAGTAGAAAACTGCTTTTTCTCTTTTCTTTTTTTTTTCTTATAAAAAATGTAAAAGAGTCGAATGATTATATGGCATCACCTTAAGGAAATTTTTCCTCAGAAGTATTATTTTATGGTTGGAACTTTGCATACAGTGACCAGGTGCAACGTCTTCAGGGCCTTTTTCCATTTCTCTTTACCGCCTTATTTTACGTGCTGGAAGCACTTTTTTTTAATCAATACGGCACTTTTTGGTTAAGGGAGAGAGAATGAATAGTAGTTTTCACCTAATTCGTTGCATTTCCCACTTGCTCCCATCTCCATCTTTTTTTCTGCTTGAAATTATATTCTAATGTACGCGCCCAGGTGTGCAAAGGGATATCATGAAACGTGTGAATGTTAGAGGAAGGTTTGTTTTTTATTTTTTAAATCTTAGTAAACGGAGGGGAAACATTTCCAAAACATGCATAAGTGTATATAATCACACACATATTTTTACATCTGTTCACTAACTACCACTGGGTTGAAAACATAAGATTCGCAGTCCGTATAATTGGCGAATATTTTTATCTATTCTGAGGTGCGAAAGATTTCAGCGAGAAGACTTATATTTGCGGATACTATTTATTTTTCAATCAGTGATAATTTTATTAATTCATTCGATTTTAATATGAAAAAATCAGAAGAACAAACATGACTCGAAATATTGAAGATAGTTTAATCAGAAGCAGACAGTTTTGCACTCTTCTTGCAAATCGGGAAATGATGTAAGCATGCGTTAACAATTTTAGCTACTTCTACAAAGAAATAACTATAGTTAAACTATTCCAAAACGTTTTGTTTATTACTGTTGGCATTACTACAAAATCTGAAGCTTGTAGAGTCAGCCGCGTAGTCAGAAACTCAATGGATCCCCAATTAAGTTACTTTCCAAGAGGAATATGTAATAAACGATAAAAATCATAACTATAATATCTCCACAGGAATCTTTTGTTTCCAGAATATCGTCAGATTTTTTCACCCCTTTGTGCGATAGACCAGTGATCGGTAGGCTCAGTGTTGTCTGGCATTATCCCTTACAACAGTCGCATCAAAATATGTTACCGCTACGGGACTACAGCGCTCTTCTCCAAGTGCTCACACAGACAGACCTCCTTCTAATATCAGAACTGTATAATTTACCTATGACTGCGATATATTTTACTTTGCATTTCCTACAAAAGTCATGAAACAACATCACATTTTAATTTGTATCACCAATGAAAATACAAAACTAATGTAAAATATTTAGAAAATATAGAATTGTATTTCTTTTTATCTTCTTTCCTTAATTTAATAATCACACTGCATTATTTTGTTGCTATTACATATTAGTAGGAACATTAGATTACTATAAATGAAAACTCTGTAGCCATGAAAAAGCTATGAATAAAATTCAAAATCAATTAGGTTAAGCCTGGTCCTTTTCATGATTTAATTTTTTGTTCTGATTCGTTCGAATAGGGAAACTCGAGTTAGGTTAGTTTAATTACAAGCATTACATTAGGTCGTTTGAAAATCAATGCCTTAGACCATCATGATTTGTTCCATGGTCACTGCTGATTGGTTCCGAAAATACATTTGTACGTTTTTGTCCAATAAATCCCTGTTAACTGCTGTCATTTACACTTCAATATACACAATTAATTTACAATAATGAAGGATATGCATAAATGGATGATAATCAAAACAATAAACAAATATTTACTAACAATGAAAAAAAACATTCACATGGTTTCAAAAATTATGAGGTAATCAATTTAATTAATTATTATTTTTAAATATACTTTTTATCTTTTATGATGTACCATAATAGTGACAACAGGACTTAAAATTAGAAGTATAAAGGATTCATTTGGGAATATTAGTATGATAACAATGTGAAACAGTCGTCTCTACGATAGGATGTATGCAAAAGATCTGAAACAGAACTACGTTAAGAAACTGCAAGTATCTGCGTGTTTACTACGAGATGCTAAAGTAGATTATTTTGGTGTTTACCAGTACAGAACATCGCATAAAGTAGAATTGTGTAATCTATAGATATGTGTTTGGATTTTGCTCCTAGGATAGCACTAAAAGAAATTAATTAGTGAAAAATATGATATTGTGAACAAAAAGTAGTATAATGATTTAGATAGCTCTGTTTAACGAGTAAAGAAAATACAAGATCTTGCTATAAATAATAAATTCTAGTAGCCTGAGCAACTTTACTTTGCAATAATTATTATTGTTAAATTTGATGGCTGTTCTACACTAAGTTCTAGTGTGAAATTACTGGCAATCGAACCATTAAGTGAGTAAAAGTAGAACATAGAACTCAATCTCTTAACAACCTGAACTCCCTTTCTATATAAATTACTAGATAGTTTTATTTGATTAAAAAAAAAAGAGCATTGAGTTCTGCATTTTATAAAATACAAATAGTTTAATCCATAAATTTAGCTATTTTTGTGTTTTTTTATACTTCTGCTCTCTCTCTCTCTCTCTCTCTCTCTCTCTCTCTCTCTC
>JAGDQP010016634.1:0-28309 GCA_022664845.1 Lepisma saccharinum
TTGAACACTTTACTGTGTGCGTTAGTAGAAAAGCAATCAATGAAAATAAGCGCATCAGCCCTTCAATATCGTCCGAACTTGTCGATGGCCACGCAGCAATCTGGTCGTAGAATTCTTCGTATGATGCCAGGTATTGACGAAGTTTGTTCAAATCTTCGAGTTTCTTCTCATTTATCGGACATTGACCACTTGAGTATGCCGGAGTTGAAGGAAGGGTTCGATCTTCTTCATTATACTTCGCTAGACTGAAGGTATGTCGAACGAGATCGTTGTCAATGTACTGTCGTACGACTACCTTTCCTGGGATGTCTAATCTGTATTCAAACTGTCTGTAGTCTGCTACCTTAAACTGAATTTTGTCGTCCTTTGACACTCCTCTTCCGGATGTCTCGACAGATATGCAACTCTTTTTATACTTGCTAGGCCACCACTGCTTGAAGTCAAGAAACTCTTTAGTAGACACTTGTTTTACGTCGATCTTTCCCTTCGTGCTTGACAAACGAATAAGCTCAGCGTACTGTTCCGGTGTGTAAATTCTATCGCAATGACGGATGGTCCGTTTTATCAGGCCGAAGTCTCTGTCGCAGGGCAGAAAAGAATGGCCGCGAACAGGAAAGTAGTGAATAATATTCTCAAATCTCCCAGTCTCTACGAGATTGCACAAAAATCGAATGATGGTATGGTTTCGATTTTGCCCACCACAGGCATCGCTGAACAATCTCAGTTTGGTAACTGTGTTAGGCAGCGCAGAGATGTAATCTAGCAAGAAACTGCAAACTTCGTCAGGAGTTTTCTTTCCCTCGTCCTCATGGTAGACGTACATTTTTGCCTGCTTTGATTTCAGATCATTTATACCAAAGACATACACCAACAGCTGTCTTAGATAAAAGATTTCCTGCACTGGGGTGTTTGGAAGGGTCAGGTTTTGCATGTAATCGAATGTTGTTTCATCTGCCGTGGCTTTGGCATTATCCATTGCGGTGTAAAACTTTTTAGCCCTTCTGTTGTGGACGATCTTCTCGGCTGTGGCAACGCGTTTTGCGTTGTAATTAAGGTTTTTATTTCGAATTTTACTATAAAGTTGTTCGCAATCGCAGCAAACATCTACCTGTGGCCTCCCAAAACCGAGATTAAAATTTTCCAAGAAGTACTGCCTGTAAAAGTAGTATGACACCCTATTTGTTTCTATTCTCATCTCTGGGTTTTTGCGATATTCAGGATGTAACTTTAGGAAAATATCATACATCTTTTGGACGTTCAGTCGGGCATCAAGATACTGTTTTTCGATGTTAGAGTAATGTCTTTCTTTCACAGGGAATGAGGATATATGATCATGAATATCCTGGCAAATTTCACCGGGTGGCATTTCCACTTCGGTTTTTGCCACGCTCATCCACAGGAGCCACAACGTGTGTAAGGAGAGAACGGAGTCGTCTTACTCTTTTTTGTGTAATGCTGTAAATAGCCAGAAATGCCTTCTGGCAGACGTTGGTTCTAATACTATTGCAGCTTGCAAAATAATGGTACGTGTGGTTACGCCTCGCCTTTTCAGGTCCCGATGACGTTGATGGTTCTTCAGCATTATCGTCAGGCTCAGCATCTTGATGCGGATTCGGAACATGTTTTTCTTCCTTCTGTTAGCCACTACCTGGGCTTCAATAAGCCCTTGTAGGAACGTATCTTGGGCATTTTTATCCGGGAATGAATAAAAATAGTCCAGCATGGACTGCAAATTTTCCTCAGAAAATTTGGAAAAACAATTAGACTCACATTTACATTTTTCTCCAGTTTTTCGTGATGCAACAACCTTTCCAGAATAGTTAGTGTACTCTTCTCCTTTCAGCCTGCTTCTTTTAATAACATTTCTGCGGTAATTGTCGGCATTTACAATACCTCTTTTTTTCGCTTTGGAGCACTTTCGGCTTCGGCTTCTGACATCTTGACAAAGTTTGCAAATCATGCGGATTAGAACAGTGACATGTGACAACTAATAGTTGCCAGGTCGGTTACACGTTCCTTTAATATTAATAAAGGCAACATAGATCTTTGCCACTTTTGCGCATGATCGCCTTGGTTTGATGCAGAAAGGGCGTAAAGTCAGACCATACACCCTTTCTGCATCAAACCGAAAAACCAACGCCTATATTTTTACTATGAGGAGAACAGATACAACGATGTATCGACTTCATACGAGTAGGCTTTAGTATAAAAATCATATTCGCCATTTTCATGAACTTCTGCATCAACCTATTCAATTCTATCACCATTTCTGGTTATTGTATCTTAATAAGGGATTACTAATACGTGTAATTGACTGGTTTGAGCTTAGACGAATGGTTAAACTCTAGTTTGTTCCTTTGTTGCTCGATTCCTTGTCAGTATTTATGATTTCTTTTTGTTTAATTCTTTTTTATTTAAGCTTGTTAAATTATGCAGCAGTAGACTTCTGATCTCAAAGCAGGAATAGCAGCGGTTAGAACTGTTGCGCTAAAGCTATATCAACTAATCTTCCTGCAAGTGCAAGGAAGGATGTGGATTGTAACCCGCGGAGTAAGATAATCTAGAGATTTTTAAATAACTGATCAGACAAAGTTGCCAAATTAATGACAATCATAAGGGACGAACATAATGCAAATTGCATGTGAAGAATGTGTTGTGAAGTGCGTGCGCCTCATCTACACATTGAATGAAAAAGTACTACAAAAAGTTTTTGTCATAATTTCCGAGTAAATGTTCGGTTCAATCATGCTGCTTACTATGGCAGTAATTTCTCACTGATTTCAGAATCGTATTGTACGAACTACTTTCAGGCACATGAGCCGAAGAATTCATTATATTCTTGAAATATCTTCTCCTGGTGATTAAGTAACTTCCTGAAGTAGGTGCTCGAAAATGTAACAGGTAGCTCCTTACGTGATGTAAATATAATTCTTAGGAAATCAAAGAAAATCTTATTCTGGATGACCTACAACCCGCGAGCTTACCCGCGAGCAAATTAACTATGATATAATTGTAGTCGAAGTGTTGCAAAATCCGATCAATGTTACTAATATGCAAAGAAATGTTTATTTTAAAAATATGATATACCTATTTTACATCGTAAGTGGAGAAATGATTGAAATATGGCTTCTTTGTTTTTATTGTGTTACTAACTTAACTTTCTTAATTGTTATTTACAACAGAATTTGTGAATGGAAATGACATGTTTCGTTTTTATTTTGAGGATAATATGATTCATGAACTTTTATTAAGCAATTTTCATAATGTAGACCTCTTAAAGGTTACGTTAATTCTTTCAATTTTGGAAATAAAGATGAAGAGACCTTGAACTAGCAATTTGTTTTATCTGCTAACACTACATGTAATATCAAAGCTATGAGGATATCCATGAAGCGTCAGAGTATAAGATTGCATTGCTATAATATCTTAACCATTAAAAGTAATTATATTATAAAAACTGCACGAACTTTTGAACGTGAAACAAATATCAGGAAGATACACAACATATGCACATAAAACACTTAGTTTAAATATATAATATATTAAAAAAAGTGGATAAAAGTCCAGCAGTAAGCGAACGACAAAAAGTTAAAAAAAATAAGTAAGAAAGGAATACAAATGTAAATTATAATCTAGTGGAATTGGTAAAAGGAATTGTATAGTTAGTGCTCATGTGATATGAAAATAGTGAACGTTGATATCATTAAGTAATGTATGTGATTGTCCAAATGTCCTTATTTTCAATCCGTAAAACGTAATTGTTTTCCATTCAACAATCATCACCGCAATAATCATTGCCCGAAATTGAGGAAGAAGGCAATATGACTTTCACGAGAAATGTTCAAGAGAGGTGTTTTTAATATTGAAAGGGGATGAAAGAGGAGAGAGACGTCATCCTCTATCTGGAGCTACACACCACACTGGATAGGAAGGGCACACACGCTTCTCAACAAAAATGTAGTAAAGAGATAGAACATACAAAGGAATTGGAGAAGTGTGTGGATTATGTTTTCACTAAATTAGTGGCAAATTTCCGCATCTACTACGTATGAAAAATCATACAGTACATTCCATATTTATGAAACAACCACATCTGTTCATTTAATTACCTTCAACTAAAGCCTCGTCTATCCTGTCTTGGCACCGGACCCATTCCGCAAAAAACAAATTCCGGATAAACCAGATTTCAGTGCTATAAGCGCCTGCAAATACAAAAATACAGTACGTAACAAAATGTTTTATTTTACTAAAGACAAGATTTATTTTAGTAAGCTGAAAGCACAGTACAACACTGCAAATTTTTATTGATCAGAGAATTAATTCGACGCTCTCACTTCTATACAATGTACATTTATTTTGAAACTGACTAAACATACTTTAGTATGTTTCAAAAATCATTGAATTAAGCGGAGTTTAGGATAAATTAATTTTGGATAATTCCGAATTCGGATACTGATATTCTATTTCTCTCTTTCACACACACATACATTTAAATATAGAGGTACACTGCATGTTCGTCGCGTAATTTCCATTTTAGATAGTTTTGTTCCTTTGAGAAAAACACATGTCGACTTTTTATTTCGCGAACTGAGGCTTTTGTTTTCTGCACAAGCACTAGCCACCTGTACATAATGTTGCAGTTTCAGAAATGAAATCATGAATAGGTATCCTGAGAGAAATGCTTACGTATTGTGAGCGACATACACTAAAGTTTCGGAATTGTAAATTTCCAAGGTCCCTTGTTCGTTTCACTACGCAGATTGTAATTCTAATCGAACAATGAATGAACCGCTGTTGTTACTATATTTGTTAGTTCTAATTGGAGGGCAAATTGACTCAGTCTGGGGGAAAATAGTTCTCAGTCACCCATCTGAAAGGAGCAATGGAAGGAGGATGCTCCCATATTACATTTCTAATATGTTAATATTTTTCTCAATCTCTTTGTTTTATTCATTATTTATTATCTCATTCATTAGTTATGCTTCGCCTTATTCAGAGAACTTGTCACAAATGTAACCTTCCTTCAACATACAATTGTGTACGCAATAAACACTTGTAGTATGAAAGGCAGTTGTTGTACTTTTCCAATGACTTTCCGTACCTGGAGCTCGTTACATAGTTTACAGAGTTATTCGTTTGATACATATGATATACTGGACTACGAGCAATAGTGATCTTAGGTAGAACGGGACATGAAATAGATCCTAAAAAGCTCTTGTCGTCTAGGAGCCCCGAACTCGTACTAGATATATTTGGTCAATCAAATATTTTGGCGTTATACTATACTCGCCGAGATTTTTAGTCGATGTACAATATGTGGTGGTTGGGTTGAGGTACAGGTGTGCTTGTTCGTGTTTCTCCTTTTGAGAAAATAAAAAATTGTATGTGTTCCAGAATATCGGATGACATCGTGGGCTGCCATACATACAACTTCTACAGGAAGAAGTTGTGTGATTCATTTATCATAATGATAAGATTAGTGCTTAGAGGAAAGCAACACTTGAAAACTGGCGTGGTCAGCAAGATTACACAACGAAACTTTGGAATTAATGTACAATATGTTGGGGATGGGTGGTGTCACTTCGCTTGTAGGTTTTCAATTCCAATACTCTACTGAGTGGTATATTAATGTACGGACATTTGTCGGCAAGTTTAGCCGAATACACGCAAATTCATTAAAAACTCAAGACATTCCGTGCCCCAGTGACAGAACAAGGGCTTCTTGCCCCTGCTACTATGATTCATTTTATAGTACTGCCCTAAGGATGATTCAAGTCATAGTTTTCTATATATCAATATTTATACATAATAATACTTCATGGACTTGTTTTGCTATTATCATGTTATTTTTTGTATTAAACAACACTGGTTAATATGTTAGGGCGTTAAAACTGTTAAATCAAAGCAAATATGTTGAACAAACACGCCTGGGTAAAGTATTCCTATTTTTGTGAACGCTAAAGCAAATCATTTGTTTATTTATATTGCTGAGTTTATAACGACAAAGTACGCTGAGTTTGTAACGATAGAGAAGGTCAAAATATACGTACTGATGGAATTGTTAGACTCGGAGCTAAATAGTGGCGAGCGATATGAACATACATCTTTGTATATAAAAACCAGAGAAACAAGTAAAGAACAAGTTGTTGGTGTTCAAAGGCTACTGAGTGGAAGGTAATAATGGATAGTAATGGGTACTGAGTGAAAGGCGCTACCTTGTGGATGGTATATTCTCCATTTCCGCCATCATGAAGTCCGCTATATAGAATCTTGATTCATTTTCTTAAATTGTATATGTCATTCTGGGCTAGAATTTTACTGGAAATGCGTTTCTGAAATCCGTTTTTTTCGTAAATGTAATACTGTGAGAGATAAGGGTATGTGATGCTAGTAAGTGATAATAATACAATGGCCTGGAAACACCCATTTCTTCTCGAAATAAAGACAGAAAAGCAACCTAAATGCATACAAATTGTTCCTGAGTATAGTACCCTATCGATATGGATATCGAGAAGAAATGTGTATTTCCAGGCTATAGCATCACATACCCTTATATCTCAAGACATTACATTTACGGGAAGACTGACTTCAGAAACGCATTTCCCGTAAAATTGTAGCCCAGAATGACATATTACACGACCCCCTTCAATTTAAGAAAATCAACCAAGATTCAATATCGCGGACTTCAAGATGCCAACCATGAAAAATACACCATCCGCAAGGTGGCGATTTCCACTCAGTACCCATTACTATCCATTAATACCACCCAGTCAGTACCCTTTCAAAAAGAACCATTTGTTCTTTACTTGTTTCTCTGACTTTTATGTAGAAAGATGTATGTTTATATCACTCGCCCTTATTTGGCTCCCAATCTATTAATACATCAGTACGTATATTTTGACCTCCTCTATCGAATGCGTATAGTCAGGTCGGTCTATCCGAAACTTGTATTGGAAGGTTCCCCTGAGTTATTAGTCAAAATGGTACAATCGTTTCGCTTGTCTAATTTTGAAGAGTACGACATCTAAATTGGCCCTCAATTATAAGGCCATTATTTCCTACATTGTTATATTATCAGCACATAATCGATTTATTGGTGGGAATCGCCTAAATGACTAAATGAATTATTTCTAAAAGGAAAGAGTATTTTAAAAACATTGGGTTTGATCTTAACATGATCTTTGATCCATGTAAACCAGTTAATATGTCTAGTAGACAAATTTGTTCACTACTCTGCAAATTGCGCAATGATCAACAAGTTACCTTTGAATGAAAATTATATAAAAAGAATAATAAAGAACGATACGGAAACATGCTTTTCCAAGCTACTATCGTTTAGTTTCTTGCAATAGATAAGGAATATAATAATTAACACATTACACATTTATATTACCGTTCGAAAATATGTACGGAATGGGGGTGTGTGATGTTAATAATTCTGACCGAAGTCTGCCAGAGTTGTTCGTCAGTCACACCAGAAAACTGGCGGGATGGTACGTACAAACTAGATGTTGGCCGATAACTTTCCAACAAACTTTCCACACCTATTTTGCCCTGAGTCTGACATGCCTAAATGCCATAACTAAATAATTCAAATTGATTTAAATGAGAAACAACATGAAGCTATTTATTTAAATAAAAACGTATACATGGCTACACAAATAACAGATTATAAACGAACAAAATCAATCTTCCAATTTTTAAAAAGTAATCAATCTCAAATCACAAAACATCATCTGATTTTGGTATTGGTAATGCACGCTATTAATCCTCCAATGTATTATAATTCACAATTTGTAGAAGCTACAATTTGCGTTTTAAGATTACTCTGTATTTTTATAGGATGTTAAATTTAGTCTCCAGTATGAGAACATTAAAACAGATACAGAAATGTGTAATATAATGTTAAATCAGAAACTGTTTCTTGTTACCTTATGAGCAAAGGAGGTACGGATGTGCTTGTTCGTGGTGGCATCACCCTTGGAGAATGCAAAGAATTGCATGTGTTCCAGCATGAAACCATGACACAGCTCAGTCATATCCGGATGGCATCATGGACTGCTCTGTATACATTTTGCATATGAAGAGTTATGTGATTCATTTTGCATAATAATACAGATTGTGCTTAGAGGAGCTCTACATTAGGAGACTGAGGTAGTCAGCAAGATTAAAAGATCGTAATACTGTGAAACACATGTAGAATGATCATAGTCAATGCGCATCTTACTTGTAAACCTTCCACGAACACTCCAAGATCTTCCAAGGACTCTCCGCAAACAATAGACACAAATACGAATTGCGCTTTTAACGTATTAGCGGCGTACAGCGTTATGTTGGAACGTATATTGCTGCCTGCTGTTATAATATTCAATATTATTTCCTGACATTGTTCTTTTTGCTTCAACGTTTGTTTTGATGCATCCTTTGGCTCAATCATTTTACTCGTCAGGTCGTTGAAACATTATTTTGTCTGCAAAAGGGTTCGAAGTATTATATTTTTTTGGTGTTCCTCACCATGATATAAGGTGATCCTTCTGAGATCAATAACATCTTTGAATGATTACTTGTTGTACCTCATTTTGATGCTCATTGCTAGATTATTCACTAATTCGTGACGAGAGGTGTATAACTCATGAAGCAAAACATGCCAGCAGTTTTGTTTCGGGCTACTGATTTGGAATTCTATTGAATTTATTATATTAGTTTGTTTTATATGAATATTATAATACTCCTTATTATAATACCAATTTGTCTACCATAGAACCTCTAAATCTAATTTATTGCGTTTTATGAACAGTGAATCTTTGGATGGGTTTCTTTCATGTACTGTTCCACGCACTCACACTTTTTTATTTACTGTTCTCCAGTGTTTTGGAATTTTATTTATGGCCTTTAGTCATGTAATGTTTAGGCCGGTTATTGGGGGAATAGATGCTGTAAGGTGTCTGCCAGGGCCTAAGTTGAAGGTACCATCCCGGCATTTTTAACAGAGGACAAAACCTCATTTGGGATGGTTGGCCACTGGGATTGAACCCATGGGCTCCCGAATACTAAACCAACACTCTACCACTTAGTCACGGCCGCTCGGTTTTTCCAGTGTTATTCCATGCGAATAACTTGCTTTCAGGTCAGTGGCGGCTAGTGACACAAATAATAGGTGAAGTACTATCAAAATCCATCAACACGTTCTTACTGTCCTTGTTCATTAACATTTATCCTATGACTTTGGGGCATAGACAGGATATTGATATTGGCACTATCAGATCTTAGATGATGTTCACTGACTTTCTTGCGCAATTAATATTTACTAATGCCTATTTAGCTGATGCATATTAAAAACCAATTCTAATGCTAATAAGTGAAGATGAACTTTACCAACTACACCTGATGAGCCGCCACTTCCTCAGTTGTTGGGTAATGTCAAATAATGGTAAAGAATGAAAGTAATCACATAATCTTACGAAGGGTTTCTAGCACTGTCTTCATATTTTACATTTCTCCAGAGAACATTTCATAAAAAATATCACTCCGCATCACATCATCGAAATTGTTTCGTTAGCTCTACCTCGATTTGTTGGTTGAGGGAGTAAAATATATTGTAATCTGCAATAAATGTTCCATATATAATCGGTGTACCATTAAAATTGACTTCTTCTGTATTTTGTCCTTAAATTTTAACTTTTCGGTTTTAGTCCGATCTGCAGACAGCAAGAAGGGTTTTTGCCTTTTGCATCGATAGCAGAACGTCTTTCTAGGATTATTCATCCAATGTCCGTGAATTTTACTGTCCCAGTTCGATACATTGTCTTAACAGTTACATTCTCAGTCTCAACTGAGTCCAAGTCTGACATCAGACAGAGCGAGTTTGCTATCACAGACATAGTCCGAATTAGGTCTCATGCCGGTACTGGATTTTGCGAGTCCCAACAGACAGCCGTGTGCAGGTCTCATGCCGATACTGGATTTTCCGAGTCCCAACAGACAGCCGTGTGCAGCGAGCAGCCTGAATCTTGCTCCAAAATGTCGTTTTTGTATTCTTTTGAGCTCTCCATAAATTGATTGTCATATAAAATTAAAATCTTGAAAGATTTGTAACAGTGATCGACAGTGTAACATTGCCCAGGTAGTGGAAAAAAATAAATCCGGACTTTATAATGTCTGTGGTTATGGGTGTATTAAGGATTACGGAAGTGAAATCTTACTTGAAGGTGTCGGTTATTTGGTCTAGTAGATGGATGTTAACTTTAAGCGGATAAGAAGGAAGTCTACATATTAATACTGGTTTAAAATTGGTTCCAAATTGTGAGATTCAATATGGCCTATTGGAGATTGTAGTTTGGAAAGCAGGAGACAAAGATACCAGTGTTGGTGAGCAAAGTAAATAATTGGATAAACTTGTGACTAGCGACAAGAACGGCACCTTGTAAAAACACGAGTTAATCGTGTTTGAAAAAAAAAAACCTGACTTACCTAACCTCTACATGTGTTTGTTCACTAATTTTATTACATTCCCTAATCCGTTTAAATATATAAAAAGAAAAAAAAATATTTTCATTAAAAATAAATAAATAAAAAAAGTACACCAGCGTTCCTTGGATTAGCTTTCCGACATGCTACCAATACGCTAAATTGGCAACTGAAAACACATGCTTGCAAGTAATATTAATTTTACTTTCAAGAAGTAATGCGCATGCGCGAGAATGGCTCAGCCTCGGGTGCTCATTCTGTCTCTAGTCGCAAGTATTGGATAACGAATAGAGCTAATTATGTGGATAGAACTTGAATAAATAAACTCAAAGATGGTTAACTAAATACAAAATATTGAATAATACGTAAAATTAGATCTGCGTTACTAAAATAAGGTAAGTGAAGCAAATAAAAAATGTTTGCTTTTCAGCTAATTTATAATAAAGGTTCGGAGTAATTTCGTGCTCTAGAATTGTGCTATAAATAAGAATTAAATCGCATTGATTGATTAAATGCGTCAAATTCTTTTAAATGAAAGTGTAAACGCGGAGCAAATGTAAAAAAAAAATGAAGTAAATCTGTTAAGGATGTTTGGATTAGGAAGTGGTCGTATACTGGTCCAAAATTGGAGCATTGACTTGAAGCAGTGTTGTATACATATTTTCTTCAAGTGTCGAAATTCTTCATTTCCTTTTGGCAGGAAATTTTGCAGTTATTGAGTAAAGTTGTAAGAGTGCTGGTAATTGTTCGGGATAGTTAAGTCAGGTTAGGAGTAGTTGTTAGGTATGCTGCGTTAATTTCAAGGTGAAGAAAATAGGTTAGTCTCTTTAAGATTTTGGTGTTCTTAGTTCTATATAAGAATTGTGCGAAGCTTTTGAGTTGTCTAGTTCAGTTTAGAATTTTCATCATGGCGACACGAAAAGTCAGGTTAGGATGGATTGACATGAAGTTTGATGGTTTTTTTTCAAAGGTATTCTGAATTCTTAAAAAAAGTAAAATTGTTGTAAAGAAGTGAGTCTTGTTTAATTTTGTAATTTTTGTGAGCTGTTGAATGTTTGATCAGTATTTGGAGCACATGATGAGAATGTTAAATTGTCAAGTTCGGAATTCTTGACGGTTTTGTTGAAGCATTTGGATCGTGAGTTAAGGAGTTATCTTTAGAAGGTTGATCTGAAGATGGTTTGTCAGTCAAAACTATGTAATTATTCTAAATTTTCATTTTCGGGTTTAGAGTGAGATTCGAGCACTATATTTTGTTGTGTTCTGAATGCGTTATTTAAGTAATTATTATCGAGATGTTTCATTAGAGTGACGTGAATTGGGTAAAATGACTATTGTGAGTTTTCTTGAAGTAAGGGTATGCTGCATGAGTGATATCAGGTTGGTCCAAAACTGGTGTAAGGTTTGGAATTTGGGGTCCAGTAGTTGACCTTCTTGGTTTTGTGAAGTGAGTTTGGATTAAGTGGTTGCTTAGAATGTGTATTTGCTGCATTTTCTTTGGTGTTGAGGCATTTTCTGAAATTGATGGTTTTCTGGTGTGATTGCGTATTGGTCTGAAACTTTGTGTTTTCTAATTGTTGGTCTGGGTTATGTGTTGGCCGTATAAATCGTTTGATAAACTGTGAGTTTGGACACCGGATATTACCAAAGTTAGGTTAGATTTTTCAAGAGAGGGTTGTACTTAGGATTCCCGTGTCCTGAAGTGGAATTACTGGTAATGATAATAATCAATTAAAAATAACTTTATTTCATAAAAAAGAGAGTTCGATTGAATAATAATATATTGAAAGAAGCTAAAAATTGGATTTACTTAGAAATTATAATGTAATCAGATGGAAGTTAATATCTTTTGATTTAGTTGTTGACTTATAATTTAGACTCTGAATTGAGTGGTATAAGCTTCCGCACACTAGAATGACTAGTAATAGTCAAAGTGAACTGTTTTAATTCAAGAGAAGGTAATTAAATAGAATTAGACGGTATTAATCGAGAAAATTAAATAAAAAATGAATAGTTTGAATTTTGGGAATTTTTCATTTTTGATTTTTAACCCCCTTCCGTGTTTCAAAATATTTTTCAATGAACTATTGGGGAATTGGGGCTTAATTAATTGAGTAATGACAGGAGTGATATTAGTCCTGAACACCTCCTTGTTGTCCCGCAATTGAGTAGAAAACTACTCAATTTTTTCCATTGATGAATTCATAATGAAGTAATTGTAAATTGAGTTTTGCTGATACTTTAATTTCGACGGTTAATTAACTGATTTATCGCATTGTTATGGTGTTTATGAACTGTGTTTAGCTGGAATTTATTAATTGTTTAGTTTATATTAAATTTACATGTGCTTTTGTGAATCTTGGAATATTTAATTGAAATTATGTGTGAACATCGAAATTATATGGATAATAATGGGGGAAAATTGGGAAGTTATGTATAATAAATACTATGGATTGGAGCCAGGCTTTTTCTTTTAAACTTATTTGGTTACCGTTGATTAATCGGCATTTTCAGCGTCCATACAACCTGTAAGTGCATCTTGTGTTTCCTCGGTATTTTTTTAACTTTGCGCGTACTCATTTTGCTCTCCCGAAAGGCATGCAGTACTTACATGAGTTTTAGTTGACACTACTTCCTACTTTTGTTCTTACCTTTAGAATAGTTTATTTACAATTGAAAGGTAAGGGGAAAACAAGGAATGCCCATTTTCGAGCTTTTTCGGGTTATGGGATTTTTCTGTTGTTGAAAAGTCCTACTATTGAACGGAATATTGTTTCCATGCTGAAACGTAGACCTGTCCATGGAAAAGGCGGCAAAAGGATTGGCGAACTCATTGCTTTGTACAAGTTTTTCAAATTTAAAACACGTTTTTCTCGGAAAAGCATTTTTGTGGCATTCCTTGGGTTTCCTTGTGTGACTCTTCAATTCTAGTATACAAATATGGTTAGTGTCTAGAATCCGAAATATCATTTTTCAAATTCGTGTGAACGAAATAGTGATTTCAAAGTGATCTACTGTGTAGTATCTTCTAATACAGATTTTCGTTTTGAGTAGAACATTATTGATCATTTTCGGATCAAAGAATAAATCAGACAACATATTTATGTTGAAATAAAATGTGTCTAAGTTTCTCAAGTTCCAGAATTTTCATATGAAACACTTAAATATAATTAATTATGATTGCATGGTGGTGTCTGTACGGAGATGGCGTTATGTTTGATAAATTCCTCTTATCCATCAAACGTTCTGAATATATGTTTCATCCTTTCCCAAACTTCAAAAGCGTCTTGATAGGAACACACTGCAAACGCTGAGGACATGAGAAGGTCACTGATATTTCTATCTAACAAAAATTTAGAGATTTCTTTAAGAACAGGTTAGCAGGTGGTAAATGTATTATAATGACCGAATATTGTGTTCCAGGCATGTCTCAGTTCTTTTGCATTGTGATAAATACGACATAGCTTATGGAATGACCCAATACGTCAATCACTTAAACCTATAAAAAATATTCAAGAAGATTGAGCTTTTCTGAAGGTCAAAAACATCAATATGAAAATTCTTGTTTATATTTATATCAGAACAAACATCGTATATATATTTTTATTTATGAACGTGTATATCTATATCCAATTAGGAGCCTAATTATGTTTACGTGTCGCATGGAAACACATTTAAGTCTTGCTTCTATCATCGCATGTGTCATGTTAGATACCAATTAACCTTCCAAATCTACTTCGTCAAACAAAGTGTCACAGATAACATATTAGAGAGCTCAGTAATGATTTTTATGTAAACACAAAAGACTATTGAAAAGCAGAAATATATTAATACCTCAAACCTTCTTAATCGCAAGCACGTGTCAAAGGACTAAAAGGAAGTCGGGTTAAGTTTGGATATCGTAAAATTTTTACTAATTGTAGGTATGTCAATTCTTAACATAATATGCTAACATTTCGTGACAGTCATTCTATTAATATTGTAATGGTAACATGCAACAGTTTCTGTGAGTAAATTCAAATTTAAATTACAATGAATTTAGTGTACGGGATTGGATTTACTGGTCTCGCACTAGGCGCCTCAAAAGGAGACGGATAGGGGAATGCTGACCAGATATGCTGGGTACCGGAAATATTCCGGGACGGACCAAAACCAGTACAGCTGCCTTGCAGTTATTAAAGAGATCTACAAAGGCTAGGGGAAGATAACCCCGAATAAAAATATTATGGTGAGGGTAGCAGCATCACCATTACCACCCAGAGGCTGAAGATGAATGACATCAGCAAGGCTCAGAGATGGACAGAGGATGACATCTTGTATGTCTGCCTTTACTGCGAGGTCATAGAACTGACTACTCTACACCGCTAAAACGCCAAGAAATAGTAACAGATGGTTCATGGATGTTCCTGGGGTAAAATATTCTCATTCGGGTCTTTTGGCGGATACTGCTTTCGGGGGCTTCAAGAACAGGATTAAGAAAGACCTTAGAATAGGAACGTAGAACGTACGAACATTATACCAAACGGGCGCTCTTTAGGTGGCGGTACACGAAACCGAGACGGGCGAGCTAGACATATTAGCGATAAAAGAAGTTCGGTGGGAGGGTCAAGATAGCGTCCCACAGGGCAAGTACACTCTCTGCTACGGGGAAACACAGTCTCGCAATTTCGGAACAAGATTCCTCACTAAGAACAGTCTCATTCAGGTGGTTCAGAATAAACAGTTCGTAAACAAGAGAATATCGTACGTTACGATACTTACTCGATGGGGCAACACGGTTTTATTAAATGTCTATGCTCCGACGGAGGTGGCTAATGCTAACGGCAAATATATATTCTACGATGAGCTGGAAAGGCTGTTTGACCGATTACCGAAGTATAATTCGAAAATTGTGTTAAGTGATTTCAAAGCAAAGGTGAGGAGGGAAGAAAAAATTAGAGCTACTATAGGCAAATACAGCCTTCACGAAAAGACCAACAAGAATGGAGAAGACTGATCACTTTCGCGATTTCGAGAAACCTACTGGTAAAGACCATGTACTTTGAACACAAAGATATACAAATGCACATGTGTATTTTCGGACGGCAAAACTCTAAATCATATCGATCATGTTTTAGTAGCTAGACGAAGACACACCATCATAATGGACGTTAGGTCATACAGAGGAGCGGAAGGTGACACCGACCATCAATTAGTGATCACAAAAGTAAGGGAAAAGTTATGCATCGAGAACACAGAAAGCAAGGGATCAAAACAACTGAAATTCGAAGTTAAACGATTCAATAATCCGAGCATAAAAGCAGATTACCAACTCGAACTCTCAAAGAGGTTCGAAATCTTAGCCGACTCGAGTGATAATAATGATGATGATAATAATGAAATTGATGTAATTAAGATATAGGTGGCAATTTATGAAACAGTTAAGAGCGCAGCGAAGGAACGTATAGGTGAGAAGAAACAACAGAAAAACAAACTTTGATTTGATGAAGAATGCCTTAAGCTTCATGAGAAACTAAAACAAGCAAGACATCAATGGATAAGTGAGAAAAACGAAGGAAATACCAACCACTACAGTAACGCGAGACGAAACGCCACACATGGGTTCAGGAACAAAATGCGAGAATATGTGATTCAGAAGATTCAGGAGATAGAGGAAAACGGCAAGACAAATAATATACGAGATCTATACAAAGGGGTTAAACTCGTTAAGAAAACTTTACCAGCCGAGGTTAGGAATGATTAGAAACGAGAGTGGAGATCTTGAGGCGGATCCGACTAAAATTGTCGATATGTTTGCAAGAGTTATTTCAACGAACTTCTTAATGTACACAATGGGCAACAAACAGAGGAATTTGAAATCCATACCGCAGAACCGTGGATACCCGAACCTAGCGAGATCGAGATCGAACTGTCGGTAAAGAAATGGAAACATTCCAAATCACCAGGAAGGAACAACAGAACATTATAGCCGAATGAATTAAAGCGGGAAGAACGACACTGATAAAGGAGCTACATAAATTGATAAGTGCTAAATGGAGAAAGGAGGAACGTCCAGAGGAATGGAAAACTTCAATAATAGTTCCGATCTACTTAAAAGGCGATAAATCGGACTGTAATAATTACCTCGGAATCTTGTTACTTCCAACCTGTTACAAAATGTTAAATAATATCAAGTTAACACGTCTAAGTGTATACGTAGATGAAATAATTGGAGATCACCAATGTGGATTTAGAATAAATAGATCCACGTTGGACCAGATTCTCGCCTTGAGACACATTTTGGAGAAGAAATGGGAATACAATGGGACAGTTCACTAGCTATTGATTGATTTTAAGAAAGCATATGCTTCTGTCAGAAGGGAAAAAATATACAGCAAAGTGGTACGATTTGGAATTCCGAAAAAAAAAAGTTCAACTAGTGTAGATGTGTCTCAGCAACCCCATAAGCAGAGTATGAATAGGTAATATGTCAGATAGTTTCGAGATTCTCAACGGATTAAAACAAGACGATGCTTTATGACCACTACTATTTAACTTTGCGTTAGAATATACGATTTAAAAAAATGAAGTTGACAAAAAGGTATGAAACCACTGAATGGTATGAATGCGGATGATGTAGATTTAATAGTGGACGATATAAATGCACTACAAAGCAACACCGATGTCTTAATAGAAGCGTACGATGAGATAGGTCTACAGGTAAACATAGATAAAACAAAATAGATAATAACAAGCGGAAACACAGATAAGGAAGGAAATAAAAACACAAGAATTAGGGATGAGGTCATAGAGAAATTAAATAAATTTAAAAACTTGGGAGCATATGTAAGGAAAAAAAATGAAGTCGCAGAAGAAATAGAAAGTCGCTTAGTATCGGGCAACGTATGTTTCTATTCAGTCCAAAAACTTCTAACATGGCGATTATTATCAAGTAAATTGAAATTGAAAATATACAGAACTTTACGGCGAAAGTTGGAGTACGACCATATAAGATTAACTTAAATTACGTGTGTTTGAAAATAAGGTTTTGAGAAAGATATAGAGGCCGAAACGGGACGAGATGACTGGAGAGTGGAGGAGATTGCATAATGAAGAACTCCACGGACTGTACGATTCACCAGATGTTGTAAAAATAATGAAATCGCGACGGCTAAGGTGGGCAGGCCATGTAGCTTGGATGTGGAAAACGATGGTTATATTCTATTCCGGATAAAAGGAGACCCTTGGGAAGACCCGAACGTCGTTTAGAGGACAATGTTAGAAGTAGGTGCTCGTGATGAAAACTGGCTTGATGTTGCTCAGGAAAGAATCCAATAGCGAATGTTTGTTACTGCGGCGATAAACTTGCGAGTTCCTTAAGTCATAGAGTTAGTTAGTTTATGAATTTAGTATAAACGGCGAATTATTTTTTATTTCCTTCAGTATGACAGTATATATTAGAATTATATATTTCCTGAAGAACTAAAGAATGGCTTATTTTTAAAACAACGATTCGAAGTACTTGGGTGTTGGTGTGTGCATATAATATCTTTTAACCCACAACGTTTATTGAATTTAAGATAATTAAGGAAAGTTCAAATCATAAAGTACAGTACAGAGATTAAAAATGTGTAACACAGTATATACATGGTGATATTGCGAACACAGTTTCCAGCTTTGAGTTCTTGACTTTAAATCAAGCATAGTGTTATATCATTCCAGTTTCAGTCATCATTTTCCCATTTTGAACGGAGGAAATCTGTGTATTAGGTGTATATAGCACGTAGTGTATTTGTGTCGGTTAAATCATATTAAAAATATTTGCATTATGTACAGATTGGCGTAAAATAAAGAAGATATGATAGTAAGCGAAATATTTGATAATTAAATTTCTTGATATGTGAGTGCAAAGAACATAAATTGACAGCAAGATCTATATACGTAGGCAACGGATGAGGTTATTTAGGGCTTTCGTTTGGACCTACTCTATACTATTGATGATTTAGAATCGCAAGCGAAGATATTTTCGACGTCACTGTCTATGATATTAAACATATTCGTTATAGAACCTTAGAAGATTTATAGTATATATGTATTATAAATTAATGTCTTGCTACATGATGTCTATTCACTCCATGATTTATAGTTCTTGTTCTTTATATAGAGAGAAATTCGTGCACATTATACACTAAATACAAACTTTTCTTTCTTATCAAAGAAACTCATAACGCAATGGCTGATGTACATGTTCCACATACTGCATATCTCTTCTTTCTTCCCTAATACATCTGTCATAAGACATGTTAGAAATAGAAAAGCTCCATTTTGCTCGGGATATTGATTTTCCAATAGTGATTCTAAAATCAATTATTCTGTGCTTCGTATATAATGGTTACCATTTCAAACATAAACAAAGTACAGAATAAATAAGCACGTGGCGCCATTATAAAATAATTAAACAAGAAATATACATTTAAGATTGGCAAGATTCACAAATTATGACATCACATTTTAGTTCCTAAAATTCGTGTTGATACAAATCAAATCAGAAAACTAAATTTAAATTTGAATGGATTGTTTATAATATCTCACTAAATATCCATTGTGTAGCATAGATAAGAGTTTATTCTTTTGTTCTAAGTTCGAATACTCTACGTTGAAAACGGAGCCTAATTCAACAAAAACAAACATGTAATACCATGATGTGTAATGTATGATGATATTTCTATTCCAAACGAACTTGTGACGTCATAAGAAGTACTAGTTTAAATGTAAATCATTCATCCAGATCCTCCTTCTTACACCAGTACATGTACGGTATTTAAATAAGAATTATGTAAATTCAGTTTAAGGTTTGTCGAAACCTAATGCTTATAATGATGGACCACCTCTTAATAACAGGACGATAGGCACAGTAATCTAGATATACCTGCATCCAGTAGGATGTACCACAAGTTGTAGAAGATTATTAGGCGAGTACTAGGCCAATGACGCCACTGTCTATCATGGTTAGCCATTCTGATTAAACTTATAAGAACATTAGGCGAAAACTGAGCCAATAATGTCACTCTCTATCGTCGTTAGCCATTCTGATTAAACACATAAGAATATTAGGCAAATTCTGGTCCAATCAAGTGACTGTTTATAATGGTTAGCCATTCTGATTAAACATAGAAGATTATTAGGCGCATACTGGTCTAATAACGCCACTATCTATCATGGTTAGCAATTCTGATTAACCTTATAAGATTATTGGCGAATACTAGGCCGATTACGCCACTCTCTATCAAGGTTAGCCAATCTGATTAAACTTATAAGAACATTAGGCGAATACTGAGCCAATAAGAACGCTATCTATCATGGGTAGCCTTTCTGATTAAACATGTTTGATTATTAGGCGAATTCTGATCCAATCACGCCAGTCTCTATCATGGTTAGTCATTCTGGTTCACCATCTGTCATAGTTAGCCATTCTGATTAAACATATAAAAATATTAGGCGAATTCTGGTCCAAATAAAGTCACTATCTATCAAGCCATTCTGATTAAACATATAAGATTATTAGGCAAATACTAGGCCAATATCGCCACTGTCTATCCATTCTGATCAAATATCAATCGAAATTGTTGTGGGACAATTCGACATTCAAAGATATTCTTGAAACTTAAGAAATGTTTTTTATTCCATCCAGAAAAAGTATAAAAAAAACTAGCAGAACAAATATTAACTTTAGAGAAATATCACTGTCTACAGATGTCGTTGTGTGATATCGATTGTGTTATCTTTCTAAAAATAAAACATATTACGTATAAAACTTCTATATGCTTCCTACGTAAAGTCATTCTGCTATTCAATAACGTTTATCTCACCACATTCAATATAGGAGGTCAAGAAAGTGCATATTCGACATGTTATCTTCCAAGGAAAAATTACTTGTCAATCGATATTGATCGATATTAAATAACAACACCGTCCGAAATATCAAGTTATTCGCTATCGATTTCGCCCGATAACGATATGCTAGTGCGGAAGCCAGTGTGTAGGTCGCTCACACTTAACGTGTATAGCACATGATTAAAATGTAAAAATATACTGATTTGTATTGCATTGCATGGTGTCTCCTACTAATGTTTCGTAAATGTAATGCGTATTGGTCTTCTTACTATGCGTCACGTAAAACATAATGGAAAATCCAGTCTGTAATATAAAACTCCAACTTAACGATACAGAAGGCAGTGAAAATTGGAATAAAATTGCAAGGTAGGACCTACTCATTAATAGGGTTCTTTGTACCAGTCGCAATCTTTTAAACACATATTTTATTTAACAATATATGCCAGAATTGAAGACCTGAATTGCAAAACACCCCAAGTCCACCGGAGTATTTTTTCAGGAGGAACAAAAAACGGTCCATGGTTTTTGTAGGTTACCATATTCAGCTAAAATTATTTTGGATTAAAAAGGGTTTCTGTGGTGGGATTAGGGTGTAATATTTAAAAATGGAAATACGAAAAAGTGGATATGGATTGTTTTGCAATTCAGGTCTTCAATTTAGGTTTACAGTATTTTCACGTTATTGTGACATAATTGGAAGCGTTCTCATGATGTACACTGATGAGTAATGTCTTCAGATAATTCTGATGGTATAATCTTTGAAATCTTACTTATCAAACAAGTGCTAACTTCTCGACATTGTTGACTATTATCCCATATAACACCGATATCGATAAATATCAATAACAGATGATTTGTTATCTCGATCGATGTTATAGATTATTATCGACGGAAAATAGTTTTCAGGATATTGATCAGTATCGGAGCACCATCTTTCGCAAAGCACCATCTTTCACTAAAAGACATGAACTGTTTTCATAAACAGAATTACTTATATGTTATTACAGTAATCTGAGAAATAAATGTCTTCTTGTTACATCAGGTCTTTATTCAACTATACATCCTGTTTTCTTTATTTGAGGAACAGTTTAAATTGTCTGTACTTGTTTGCGGCTGGATTAGAACCTTGAATCTTGTGATGTGTATCTCACCGCTTTAGCCACAATGCTACAGAGCCAATTTCGGTCTTACAAGTAACTGTTACGGATGTGTTTCGTGAAATCCATGCAAACTGAAACTCAGGTTTCAGAACTGGTTTAATCTGCTCCCTCTGACATCTTCATTTGCAGCACGTAAGAAAAAGAAACGTTACTAGCACGTACACACAAAAACCTTTCGAGTAATATTGAGACATCTTGAGGCATCTTCTTAAACGTTATATTATATTATCTGCCAAGCTTTTGCATTATTTCTGGTTGAAATACAACACGTTTGTTAAGTTTTAGGAAAAACATTGCATGGCGATATATCGTTCACGCTAATATCGATCGATATTGATCCATAAAGACCAAACACGATCAATATTCGCGTTACTGGCCTTGGTCCGACATCCTTGTGTTTCTAAGGATAATGCATAGTGTTTTGATTGCGCGAGAGGATTTCATAGATGAGCAACAAGATTATACTCTGTACTTCTATTTTTGCCAACTGTCTCTTGTGTGTAAAAGGTAGGTCTTTAACTTAAAGGCTTAGTTTCCATCCTCCTTTAAATGACATACAGTACAAATAATACTTATCGCACTTCCTTTGAAGGTTATAATAGAGATAAAAATCCCTTCGTTGAACCAAAATCTAACATAGACATTGGTTTACTTCGGTGTGTCTCCTTTGAAACATATCAATACTAACCTAAGTTAATCGTTATTTTAATGCACTATTTTTCAACCGTAGTTTTAAATTCTAAATATTTCTTTCTTTCACCCTCTAGGACTTGACGAGGACTTTCTGATATGTTACTATCGTTTTGGTGTCTGGGAATAATAAGTCTTAGTATTGTTATTTCAGCTGAGGAAGTAAGTTATATAAAAAAACTCATACATAACGAAAATGTTTCAACATTATTTCCTTCAGAATTGATTAATGACATCAAGCATGTTTGTCAAGATAAAGTTACGCTTGTTATCATCACGAGTGTGAACGCATGTGAGGAAACGTTACAGCTCCCAATGAAAGTGATTCAGAACGAACTTAAACTAACATTCGTAATAATGAATGTCAGATTTCAAGAGTGGTCCATTTTTTACAATTTGAAGAACGCCGATGCTATTCAAAGTAGCAAATTCTTTTTAATAGTTGCAAATGACGTAGAATCAGTCAATCAATGGTTTGAGTCTGTAGTCAGAAAAACTCAAATAAATCGTCGGTCAGTTTTCATGATTACTTTAATAACAAAACATGCTGATAAGATTTCCCTCAAAAGTCTTTTCCAGTTTGCTTGGAATTTAAAGATATTGGATGTTTTTGTTATGTTAATAAATGTAGAATCAAGTGGTCAATACAATACGAGCTCGGAAATTAAGGTGAGTAGACATACCTTCAATCCTTTTCTTCTTCAACGTGAAGTAAATGGAACAGACATACTGATAGAGAAGATGGTGGACTTCGATCCAAATATTCAAAAATCAAAACTTAGAAACATGAATCAATATCCGTTACAAATATCATATTGTTTTCTAGTAACAGTGAATTATTTCAAGAAGAACACAGATGGGACTATTGAGTATGGTGGCTCAGCTGGTAAAACTTTTGAATCTTTAGTTAAGTACATGAACTTCACACCAATATTTACGTACCGTCATCCAAACAATGCTCTTGGGAGTAAACTACCAAATGGAACTTGGACAGATATTCCTGGAGACTTAGCTGACGGAAGAGCAGACCTAACCTTTAACATTAGAATCTTGACTTCTGATTTAGCGCTAGATTTTGATATTACCTACCCTGTGAATTTCGGTAAAGGTTCTTTCATTTTAAAGAAAGCAGGACGCTTACCTCAATGGATGAGCTATATCCTACCTTTCAATCCTGATTGCTGGTTTCTTGGAATTATTGTGACTATTTCCTTGTATATAGTGGGTGCTGGATACAGATTCATTCATAGAAAGAAAAGATCTAATTTCCTTATGAATACTTTGGCAATAATTTTACAAATATCAGTCGCAAGGAAACCATCATCAAATTTTGAAAGATGCATATTCGTACTTTCTGCATATTTCAGTTTACTTATCATGTCAATTTATCAAGGCCGAGTGGTAACGTTCCTTGCTTACCCTCAAATGAAGGAAGACATTGACACTTTAGAAGAGCTCGCTAACTCAGATTTAATAATAGCTAGCAATGAAGTAGAGGAACTAAATTTTAAATACTCATCGAATCCTCATATAATCAAGATGTACAGCAGATACGTACCTATCCACGGCAGTAAAATTATGCCATTTTTATTAGAACTTGCTAAAGTAGGGAACAGAGCTTTCTCCCTGCCAGAAAAATTAGCACAATATCTAGCTTCACATATGTTCTTAACAAATACAGGTGAAAGTTCAGTTCATATAGTGAAAGAGAGCATAAATACATACATGTACGCTTTCTTCCTGCCCAAACGATCTCCCTATTTAATGCGAATGAACCAATTATTGAGAAGGATGTTTGAAGCAGGTTTACCTGATAAGTGGCACAGCATAGAACTACGTTATAATCAAGGCTCGAGTTCGACTGCGAAAGACGTTAATGCTACGGCAATAACTCTAAAACACGTTTTGCCAATATTATATGCTGTATGTGGTGGAATAGTCAGCGGTATTTTAACTTTTGTTTTAGAGATTTTATGGCGTCATAGGTTGAGGAAGAGGCACTAAATTGTTAGAGGTTCTTTCAACCAACAGAGTTGAATTCCCTCAGAACTTTTAAACACTTATATTTATTTAAGAAGCCCCTAAGACAACTCACAGGTTATGCTACATAGAATATTGAAGCCAGCAACAATAGCAATGGGAGGGATTTGGATAGAAATTCTCTCGTTATACAAGCCTTTGCGTGAAGCGACAAAGGAGAACTTTAAAATATTCTCTATTAGGATGGTCGACTGCTGGATTCAAGCCAAAAGACCTTGCGAATGCGTGGCCAACGCTCTATCAGCACTATCCCATACTCAGCAGGTATTGAAGCCTCATCATTAAGTTTGTAATTATTGCTTTAATTTTGTAGCATGGACAAAGTTCTCTACAAAGAACACCAATGATATATTCGATAAAGGAAAAGGAAAACAGGGGGTCTTAATAAAAGCGTTTAATGGTATTTCAACCTTTAGTCACAACACACAAGTTTACGCAGCAACATTTTAAGGCTGTGCGTTCTTTCTCATGCTTTGATATATCTCTGGTACCTGTGCTACCACTGAGTTAAATTTAAAACAAATGGTTTTTATAGCAAGGTCAGGCACTTGAGGTTTAAGGTCGTCGTGCGTGTGAGACACCCTTTGAGGATACTCTTTTGGGAAAAGTAACAATATGTTCCATAAGTAAAAACTATTACTCAATCTTTGAAAGAGATAACCTATGTCAAACCTTATCATGAAAAATCACAGTAATTCTAACCTCTTTATCAACTGTGAGATGAAGTAATGAAATATGACTTTTGATAGCAGAACACTTCAATTGAGCTATTAAACTTTTGTTTAAATTATTTACTTTTGCAGCATTAACGTAACGCTACACCCTGCGTTACAGACATTGAACACTGGTCATGCGAAAAAAAAAACCTCAGGCGACTTGACATTATGTGTGACATATATTGTGTTAACGTACAGACCCTATGATCTAGCTGTTGACATATACTGAAACATTTTTGTATGAACCTTTGTGACAAAGGTATTTTAACATGAAACTAATAAGAGAGTGAGCTTCTCAAATGTAACAACTATAGTATTTGACGGTAGTTTGTACTGTACGTGTACATTGACGGTAAGTAGAATGTGTTTGTAGAAATGACTAACTGAAATTGTTAATATTACTGTTTGTGACTGCAGTAAGAATCATGCACAAATGATTTATAAACCAGATTGTTAAAATTTGTATATACAAGATATTAGTATATATAATCTTTTGGTATTCTTACAATTTTATTTTAGTGTCTTATATCCTTGTCTCAAAACAACGAAATAACTCATCACAACTACCCTACGTCGCATACGTTGTACAAAAAAATCAGTAGATTTTGAGCTAAAAAACACGCAGTATCTTGAACTTTTGATTGTAAGGTATACGTAATTTCTACTTCACAAAAGCTATTCCTTATCGCTACTTGTGTATCATGCCACTTGGTTAGAATATATTATCATGTTTATATAAATTACTAAGCTTTTGTGGAATTTTCTTTCTTTAGTAGTACAGAAATTCCCTTTCTTCAATTGCTGTACTGTTGAACTAAATATTTTCATTTCGAATTCTGCTAAAATCATTATTTGCTTCTTGTATTACGAAGGAGGAGTTTGATAAACACTAGTCTACAAACTGAGAAAAAAATATTTCTTCGAAAGGTTCTTGGCATACTTTATAAGTTTAGTTCATTTCCTAATTTCTTACTTTGAGAGAGTAAAGGAGAGAGGAGTTTTGAATGTATGTCACAAGAAGCTTTTAGGCGATTTTTTAATTGTATCGTAAACTTGTCTTTCGCAAATTTGTAACATGAATGAAAAGAAATTGACTTTCCTAATTACTTCCGCCCACTCTGAAGTTCTAGGAAATATCTTTAAAGAATCTGCAAAAGACAAGTTTTTAATTACTCCTGTGTTGAGGTCTTTCGAACGCAACTACGCGAATCATTCTTAACGACTGAAAATAAACCGCATAGAACCTACTTTCATTACTATGTCTTCCGCTTTTACGAAACGAAGAGCTACAGTAACTTTTGTATCCATGTGCCCATCGTTCTACGTACGTGACTAAATCCAAACTATTCACAATATTTTTTATCTAGTTTGTTGATGGATGAGTGGTCTTGCTCATCAACTTATAATCATAAAACTTTGGGTTGGATTTCATAGTAGTTGAACATCGTGTTTTGGAATTCGCTTTTAATTTTGACGAGTGGCATAAAATAATATCTTCAAAATATCCAAAACTCTTTGCCGAAGATCATAAATTAAGGCGGTCTTTCACCTTAGAAAAGAAGTTACCTCGTAAAGATTTTAATGTATTTTATGAAAATAATAATGTTTCAGATCTTGATCAAGCGTGTAATTGGTTTTTTGGTATACTTTTATTCCAATTTCTCTAGTTCTAGTATTGAACTTTCTCATGACATTTAGTCCCACTTAACAAGTAGTGATCTGATAAACTTGTCAATAACATTGCAATCATTTCCGGTAATGAGAAAGACATTCTTTAGAAATTCCAAAATTTCAAGTGGAAGAATTTCTGATCTGACTTTATCTTACCTAAACTCTGCTTCTGCCTTTACTATTCTTCTGGGATACATTTTTTTCTGTATATTTCCACAGGAAGATTAGAATATATGTATATTAAAATTTAGCCGTAGTTACCACAGTGTATAAAGAAGGCCTTAAGAATTGCATTACAAACTACCTAGAATTCTTATTATTATTGTTTCTCAGGATTTGTAAATCCATTGTTTACTAATATCTTATGATTCACCTTACAAGAAAGCATACTGATGGGGCAAAAAGGATTATATACTTTTTTCTTCCGTCACGATTAAAATATCAAAGTATGTGCACATACAAATGTTAGCAACTCGAGCGTGATTAATTTGGGAGATATCGATGATATAAAAGTTGATATTCTTACCAGTTTAAGGTAAGAATAAGCGACTATAAGTAAAATTTTATTAAAATTTGAATTGATCGAAGGGAGAGCACTAGGTCACTTATTTTGGAATTACCCACTTATACAATGAGTAGCCGTGGCGTTAAAGGAATACCAGTATCATTATCAGGACTGAGTAAAATACTATGGATAATAGGCTTTGCTACTCAGCTCTAATAGTCTATGTGGTAACGTATTGTACTTTGAATTGGTAATGGGTAGCTACGCGGGTTTGAAATCCGCAGGCGACCATTCTGGTTGAGATTTTCTCTGTTGTCCCTCATTTTCAACACGCGAATGCCGGGAATCATAACTTAAGAATGGCCCTGACTGATATCTTGTCAAACCTCTACCATGAGTGTAAGATGCCAAAAGGCCATCAATACATGCAATTCAATTTAAGGACTTTGAAATTTTTTGATATATCAATTGATCAAACGATATTCTGAAATATCAAAATAAAACATATATTGAGAAAATACTCTGTAAAATATTACAGATTAACAGCAACTTTCTATACGATTTACTTCCAACATGAAACGATCTCTTGATATGAAACCGAGCAGCCATTGCCCAGTTTTAGAGCGTTGGCTTAGTATGAAGGATATTGTGGGTTCAATCCCAGTGGCCGACTATCTCGACTAGGTTCTTTTCAGGTGTTTTCTAAGTCACACCAAGCAAATGGTACCTTCAACTCAGGTCCTGGTCGACACATTCCCGCTTCCTTTCCCCTCCAGTATCTCGTCCTGCGCTTCAGATGACTAAAGTCCATAAATATAATTCAAATTCAAATTCTTTGATATTTCCAGTCTTTCTATGTAAACGTCTTCGTAAAGGTAGTCTTTCTTTCTGCGTTATTCTATGTAAATTCTATTTGAGTTCCTCTGATATTTAGATATAATGATATTCAATTTTCAACAACATTAACTGTATAGACGATTTTTAACCTACACTACCTGGATATTCGTTATATCAAGTCATTTTCTATTCACTAGCAATGCTTACTTTCGAAATAACAATTACGAACTTACAAACCGTAGAAGATAATGTTTCGAGTGTACCACATGCTACACGGAAGGTATTTCAACTTACCAACCAACTTACAAAAAGATGGAACTTCTAGTATACAATAATTACACATCAATCAA
>JAGDQP010016634.1:28709-40166 GCA_022664845.1 Lepisma saccharinum
TCACCAGGAAAATATAGAGATGGTTCCTTGAATAAGGGCAAAACCAATTTATTTCAAAAATACATTCCCTTGTTTTTATTTGCTGTTAAATCGAGTGCAAAATGGCTGTCTCGGGAGATCGTTTCAGATTTTTATTTTTAAAATATCATTTGTGTCTTATTTTAAAACGTGCTTGCAAATCTGAAACCAAAAAAATTGCAATTGAAATATTTGCTTACAGTTAACTTGAAAAGAAAGGAATAATTCAAAATGAACAGAATTTATTACATTTTTCTTGAGGTTTTATTTTGGTTATGCTTCGACATTTATTAATACATAGACAGTAAATGGTGTAACTTGGAATCAATTTTTAGCAGAGGCTAGCACCTTTATGAAACAAATAAGGCGGAGCCCAATCGGAGGACTATGTATATAAGCTACCGCCAGAATTCAGCAGCGATCATCCAGTTCATATGACCACTGTTCCGTTGGAAAATTACGGTGAGACCTTTCCAACAACACCTCAACCATCTTTCTAGACCTAATAGTTCCTGAATTATAAACTACCCTCAAATCTCCGGAAATACCCCTGCAATGTCTATGACCTATACGGGTTTGACTCATCTAAACGAGACCTTTATAATGACAACTCAGCCACATTTCTAGCCACAGTAGTTCCTGAGTTAATAATAACCCTTCTCTCTGCACCGCCTCTGCAATCTGGATGAATGACTCTGGTTTGAACTCGTCTTGCTAAGGCCTTTCCAAAGATTCCTCAACCACCTACCCAGCCTTAATAGATCCAAAGCTGAAAATCCTCTTTAACAACCCCTATCATCTAGATCAATAATATGGGTTTTAACTTGTATTGTTGAGACTTTTCTAGCACCTTCCTAGCCCTATTATTTCCTGAGTTGAAAATTCTCAATAGACGGACAGGCACACAGTCACACGTCCTGATTAAGTCTAAAGAGGGAAACACTAACCAGGATGATATATAGAAATCAGATAGTCCCTTTTACAAAGCCAATTTCCCTCTTATTCTTTCAAGTTTTGCATTACTTCATATCCATATTTGAAATTAAACTTGGATTTCACTATTACCTTCATCTTTATTTTCGACAACAACCTCTCTTTACGTCTTTAACCACTAACAATTGGTTATGTTTTAGAATGTGGGGGCAACGCCCTCTATTAGGGAAATCAGGCAGAATTCTTGGTCTCTTCAATACTCTGGAATCTGGATTAACGATTGAGCAGTTTAAACTTTGTGGTCCATTATTATTTATAAGCCATGGTAGTGGGACATAAAGTACTATGGCGAAGTCAAAGATTAAGAGAGGAGTACCTAAAATTGTGTGGAACATTCTAAGTTTATAATGTTAGTGATTATCATCCATTGGATATTCATTTCGGTTTTCAAATACGTACTGATAAACATATAAACCTAAATGACATACTTACTCTATGGTTTGCGAAACTCGCAAGTTCATCGTCGCAGTAATAAAAGTTCTCTAAAGGATTCTATTGTGAGCAAAATCAAACCAGTTTTAATCACAAATATTCATTTTTCGAACATCCCTTCCAATATTATCATTCCAGAGTTATCTTGGTTTTCCAAATGGCCTCTTTCCTTTCGATTTACAAACTTAGATTGAATATAATCTTAGTTTCTCCTCCATCCGAGCTACATGGCGTGCCATCTTATTGTTGTGATTCCATTAATCTTAGAACATCGGATGAATCGTAAAATCCGTGAAGCTCTTCATTATGCATTCTCTTACATTCCGCGGGCTCCTCGTACCGTTTCAACCTGTATATTTTGCTCAAGAATTTATTTTCAAACACTCATATTTTATGTTCACCTCCTAGTGTCACACTCCAACTTATGCAACCTTAAAGTATTACCGGAGAATAACCATTCTGCACATTTCCCATTTCAACTTTCTTGATATTAATCACGAGCTTAGAAATTTCTGGACTAAGCAGAAACATGTTAAGCGACTTTGTATGTTAAGCGACTTTTTATTTCTTCTGTGACCTCGTTTTGCTTGTCGTATGCTCCCAAGTATTTTAGTTTATTTACTTTCTCTATCCTCTCATTCTTAATTGCTACATACCCATTTCCGTTATTCCCTGTGTATCGACTTGTTATCATGTATTTTGTTTTCTCTATGTTTACCTGTTGACCTATCTCATCGCAAGCTTAAACTAAAACATTGGTATTACGTTGTAGTGCATCTATATCGTTCCCTATTAAATCTACATCATCCGCTTATACAAAAGAATGATTCAATCCAGTCAACGTTAGTAACTTTTGTCCTGTTTTATTTTCTAAATATCATACTCTAACGCACAGTTAAACATTAATGGTGACAAGGTATCACCCTGTTTCAATCTCTTGGAAATCTCGAAACTATCTGACATATTATTACCTACACGTGCGCTGCTTATGGGGTCGCCTAGACACATTCTTATTATTTCAACCAGTTTTTTCCCGAACTCCAAAATATACCAGGATATTGTATAGTTTTCCCCTCTTGACAGAGTCATGTTCTTTCTTAAAGTCAATGAATAACTGGTAAACAGCCCCATTGTATTCCCATTTCTTCTCTAAGATTTGTCTTTAGGCGAAAATCTTGTCCAACGTGGATTTATTTCTTCTAAGTCCACATTGTTGATCTCCAATTATTTCATCTACGTATATGCTTAGGTGAGTAGGATGTTACTCAGTACTTTGAAACATGCTGGGAATAATGAGATTCCGCGGTATTTATCACAGTCCGAATTATCGCTTTTTCAAAAACCGGAACTATTATTGTGTTTTTTATTCCTTTGGAAGCTCCTCCTTTGGAAGCTCCTCCTAATAGCACTTATTGATTGATGCAGTACCTTGATTAGTGTCGTTGCTTGCCTGGAACATTGATTATTGCTAGTGATATGAAGTTTTCAATTTCTTTACGTACATTTCGACCTCGATCTTGTTGGGTTCGGGTATCGATGGTTCTGCTGTATAGATTTCAAATTCATCTTTTCTCTCTGTTGTGTACATTAAAAACTATACCGAAATAATTTTTCCACACATCGATACTTTTAGTCAAATCTCCGTGTTCATATCTAATCATCCCAAATCTTGGCTGCTAACTTTTCCTTACCCATTTGTATGTTATTTGCCTTTTCGTTTTCATCTATCTCCTGAATTTTCTGCGTCAAATATTCTCGCTTCTTGTTTCTGAACTCCCGTTTGACTTTGTGTTTTTCGTTATTGTAGTGGTATTTTACCAGGCTCGTATTTGCTTCGGTTTTATTATTTATTCGTCGTTGCCTTGCTTTTCTCCGTTCCTCTTGAAGCCTAAGGCATTCTTCATCAAACCACGGCTTATTTTTCAGCTGTTTCTTCGTTGCGCTCTCCACTATATCACGAATTGCTTCTCACATCTTACTTACATCAATTTCATTATTAATGTCATTTTTATTACTACTAGGTTCAGCTGAGATTACGAGCTTACTTGAGATTTGCAGTTGCTAATCTGCTCTTACTATCGGTTATCTAATCGTTTAACTTTGAATTTCTGTTGTTTTGATTATTTGCTTTCTATGTTTGCGATGCAGAACCTTCCCCTCAATTTTGTCGTCCCTAACTGATGGTCGGTCACCTTCTACTCCTCTGTAAGTCCATTATGTTGGTGTGTCTTCGTCTATCTACTAATACGTGATCGATCTGGTTGAGAGTTTTTCTGTTCAGAGATATCCATGTGCATTTGGGTATATTTTTGTTTTAAAAGTACCTGGTCTTTACTAGCAAGGTTTTTGATATTTAAAAATTTATCAGTGTTTCTCCATTATTGATGGTGATTTTCTGAATACTGCATTTGACTATAATATGTCTATAGTTTTCCTCCCTCCCTACCTTTGCGTTGAAATCACCTAACACAATTTTCGTATTTTACTTCGGTAATCGGTGAAACAATCTTTCTAGCTCCTCGCAAACTGTATCTTTGTCGTCAACATTAGCCACCTCAGTCGGAGCATAGACATTTATTAATACCGTGTTTCCCTATGGCGTACGTATACTAACGTACGATAGTCTCTCGTTTACGAACTCTACGTTCTGAACCGTCGGAAAGATACTGTTTTCAAAGAGGAATCCTATTCCAAAATCGTGAGGCTGTGCTCGCCCGTAGTAGAAAGTATATTTGCCTGTCGGATGCTATCTTGACTCTCCCACCAGACTTCTTGTATCACTAATATGTCCAACTCGTACTTCTCGGACTAGCGTACCGCCACCTGAAGACGTTTTGTATAACGTTTTTATTCTAAGGTTTTCTTAATCCCTTTCTTGGAACCCCTGAAGCAGTCTCCGCCTAGAGATCCGAATGAGGGACTAGTTTAACTCTGGAATATTTTACCCTAGGAGAATCCATGAACCATCTGTTACTATTTCTTGACATGTTTTAGCGGTGTAGTTTTCAGCTCAACGACTTCACAGTAAAGGCAGACATTAAAGATGTCCTCCTCTGTCCATCTCTGGGTCTTGCCGATGTCATTAATCTTCTGCCTCGCGATGGTAATGGTGAAGCTGGTTTCCTTCACCATGTTATTTTTGTTCAGGGCTATCTTCTCAAGCCGTTGTAGACACCACTACTTACTGCAAGGTAGTAGTACTGGTTTTGGTCCGTCTTGGAAAATTTCCTTTACCCACCATATCTGGTCGACATTCCCCTATCCGTCAGCTAGGAAGGTGCCTGATGGGAGACCAGTAACTCCAACCGGTAAATTCAAATGACTGTTACTTTATTCAAGTAAGCTAGTGAAGGATCTTTTAGAGACAACCAATGTATTATTACTATGTACCATCCATTTAATGATGTATTCCTTATTCATTGTGGATTGCTCCTGTTGAAGTCTTTTGAAACAATTGAAACTACGAAATCAAACTTTCAAAGAAACATTATGCCAAGATTTTAGTTTGCGGTGTATGCAAAACCAAATCGGGAGGGGGAAGTAGATTTTTGCATGGTTTCTATAGTAAACTTTTAAAGTTTGTTGGTTTGTTCAACGATTTTGAGGGGTGGTACCCGATTGGGAGGATCAGACAGAAGCTCTGTATTTATTTCATTTTATACAAACTTAACGTTTAGCCGAACATAACAACATTAAATTAAGAACCACTAACTTGCGTTCTTTACTGACTCTGTTGCTGGTTACATGATTGCTAATTAACGCCGAAAGTAAAGAACATAATTATAAACTTCTTTCAGTTTCGACTTGTTTAGTATTGGTTTCAAGTTAGTTGAAACGTGAGCTGTGTTCTAGTAGAACGTGAAAGTGTTTTGTCTCTACAACTTCAAATTAACCTAATTTCTAAATGGTTTTGAGTCTAATCGTAAGTTTTCAATTAATTTACTCGCACATGTGTTGATGGAAAGAGATTCTGGTTTTAAGTAGAAACATTTTACACGAAACCATATCATTAGAGAGAGAATTGTGTCACTAGTATACTTTTAAGACGTAGGTCGTGTGTCGTACAAACCACGTAACCACTTGAAACGTCGTCTATTCTTCATTAACTATGGGTTCTTGTTTTTGCAAACAAGTTGCCAAGGTGATAGTTTATTGGGAAAAGAAATTTAGAATACGCTGCTGTATTTAATTTCGATTAATTGAGAACAGTACTTGTGTTTATGATATATATATTTTTTACATGAGCCTATGTTGAACTTCTGGTATTTTTTAATATCTGTTTGATGTGTTGGATAAAACATTTTATATTATATGGAAAATAAAGAAATAATGGCCCTGAGAAACATACAATATAGATAGAGTGGTATAAATATTCTAGTGAGAAATACGATCAGATTTTATTTAGAACGTTTCAAAATCCATGAGAGAAGAATAAGTAACCTTGCGTCTTAAAAGAAGCTCTGAAGAGCAGGTTTCCAACCTCCTGTACTTTTATTGTACACATATTGCCATATAATAGGTTTAAACGAATGTATCATATCAATTGCAGCTTAATATAAACAAATCCTCTGCTATTAACGTTAAATTAATCGAACGTATGTATCAGTTGTTGGGACTGGCAAGGGGAAGTGAAAACCGAACAGGAACCAGATAAGTCAATGTACTTGTGATCAAAACGGTGAGGTTCTATTAATAAGAAATTTACAAATTAGTAACCACGACATCGGTAAACATATAATTTCAATAATCTGAGTGATGTCATATCACTTTATCCTACCAATCACCTTTTTCAATTGTCTTATTTGTTAGCATCCTATCTATCAAATTAGAGTATATTCATTTACTTTGTAAAGCAAAGAATAATATCATACGTGTAATGTGAAGATCTAACATTACTATGTGGAAAACAGTGGACACAAATTTTTGATATGCTTAAGACGCCTTCTTAAGGTCAATCTATAAGAATGTTGTAGGCATCCACTCTTTAAGATTTTTCAAAGTACAATCATGAACCATATTAAAACGCTCCATAACAGATTTCTAATACTCACAAATTACTGTGAAATACATTGACCAGAGATCTTGAGATTATATCCCTTGATGAGTTATAACTAACTATATCTTACGGAACTCCTCCTATCTTCATTGCTGGAGTAATATACATTCTCCATTGGTTTCTATGCTGAGCAACATGATACCAGTGTTCCTCAGGAAATCTTACCTTTTTAAGATCTCTTCTAAATTTGTCTCGTGAGTGACTCCTTGGTGTTGCATAATATTTAAGTATGTAATTTACGTTGGGATGTAAGAAATCTTTTGATATTATCGCTGGACTATGTAATGATTATTCTCAGTATATATTCAGATAATATTAACATTTCAAAATGAAAGTAACACATTTCTTTCTGTACAAGTACAAACATAATTTAGACATATAGACCAGTTGTGAACAAGACAATTGGCAATATTGTATGGTGCTCACTTCATGTGAAACTGAACAACAACACTACATTCAGTAAACTTTTAGATTGAGAAAAATAACTAAAACGAACATATGTAATAAGATGAATGAAGCAGATATTATTCAAATTGTTTCAAATAGGAGTGATTAAGGAACACATATTTTGCAATAAGTATACTCAGCTTGAGAAATTGTTCATTTTTGCGTCCACTTTCTTATATATCAGAGTAAGCAATAACCTACATAGTTTTATGGGAATTATATTTAGGGTCAGTTCTACAATCAACCGCTAAACTTCTAATCAGCGCTAAGTTGAGGTCAACTTTCATTGGCAAAAATCAAGCTTGGTCTCAACTTAGCGCTTACTAGAAATTTAACGGTCGATTGTACAACTGACCCTTAATCATCTTGATAGGCCTTAGATTTACTAGTTTTGTAATATTTAATATCAAACATCATGGGTCACTTATGTGTTGGAATGTATTTCCAATTCCAATTTTATCAGTTGAACAGTCTCGTGCAACAAGACACGAGGTACTTTGTCTAATTCGTGCGCTACAGATTCTATGGGAGCCAACACTAGCAATGCTAAAATCCTAGTGCATAAACACCTTTAGCCCCTTAGACATAAACCACAATGTACACCAGTTTTTAAAGTTTCTAGGTCGATATTTGCACAAATTGTTATAATAGAGGAAATTGTGACCAGTAGTCAGAGATCCATCTATTAGCAGGATGAGTATTTAGGATGAGTTAGAGTGACAATTTTGATTACTGTACTTGAAATATAAGTAACTCCAAATACATACTCAAATCATATTCTCTTATCAGATAATATTTCATAAGTCAGATATACTGCATATTCCGCATCTGCCTTCCGGTGTTTGGGCTTTCAACCTATAAGGCTTAGAGTTCTCTAAAAGCTTTAGGCACAAACATGTAATCAGTATCAACAGTGTGTTATAAAGTTCTTTAAACTGTGTGTGTTATGTGCCTATAATACTTGTCAAAGCTATAAGAAAAGTTCATTTTTTGAGATTGAATTCAAAGTACTGACATTTTTCCACATAATTCTAGATCCAACAAGCTGTAAGCCAATCATATGTAAATATACATGATATTTAGACTTTACAGATAATAAATGCTTAATTGTGTAACCACTACTGACAGTTAATATTGTATTCATTATTTGTAATGTATTGTAACCACAAAATGGCTTCTGTGGTTTTTCAGATATATAGCAGTCCCTGACTAGACGTCCTAATACGACGTTGGGTTGACAGTATTAAAAGATATCTTCGCGAGATATATATTCAAAATGAAAACGTGTTTGCTGTTCCCCAGGATAGAATCCAATGGCGCAACTTGCGAGTTCTGTAAACCGTAGAGTTAGTTAGTTTGCAGTCCATAGTTTCGGCCAAAGTGTAATTTATTAGAGTTTTGTCCTGTTGATCAATAAGTGTGCTTACCTTTGCTCTGGTGGTGACTCGTAAGAGTATGCCAGCTAACAATTGATAGAAGATATATGGGTCTTTATTGTAAGTTAAAGGACTGATGACCTTCGACGAAAATGTTAATACGCCGAAGAAAAGGCAAGTCTTGTCATGAATTTATATTATACGAGTTCTTATATGGAATTCAGGAAGAAGTGTTCAATAAATTTCATGATAAATATAAACTCAAAGAAGAAGAAACATATTATTAGTTGCGTACCTGTTTATCCCTTGTGAATAAGGAGAAATAGCATTTCTAAGTATTTCTCAGTTCGTTTAATGCATTGTTTATGTGAAAAGCCTTCAAGGGTTCATATTTTTCTTTTAATAGTATACCAACACTCATACAAATACCAAATCAACTGCGTGTTTTGTCACACGATAAATAATTAGTTTCCCGGAAGAAACAGAGGATTATCTTGCCTACTCTGCAATATAAAATAACAATTTTACATATTCGACTCCACACGACGTAACCAATAAATATTAAGTGAAATAACTAATTGTTTCTATTTGCGTAACAAAACAATTTGGAGTTTATAAATTAATCTTCATTTGAATCATACCATTCCTGAATACTGATTTCACGTCTGCTACTGCTATTTGGCAAAGGTTCAAACCCGTTATTAGAATTTATTCAAACGTGTGTACAAGGGTGCCTTCATCTCCTCCTCTTCATTCATCGGTCCGCCGAAGTCTTTCGCCGGTACTTCGTAAATCAATACATTTAATTATTAAACAGTTGTTTCGTAAATTTTGTAAGTTCAAAATTGAGATTAAATTTCGCATTTATTTCGTAAAACAACTGGAATATAAAGATGTGATTGCATTTTTTCAACGTCAAATAAATCTCTAAGATACGTTATCTTCCCGGACCCTGAAAGCTTCCCCTGTACCTCGTCTGTCCGTGAGTATTAAAAGGTTGGAAGGCACTGCTCTATATAATAGGCATCTTCCTCTTATCTGAAAAATGGTATCAATACCTTTTAATGGATAAAGGAACAATCGATCAGAAGTACTCAAATATATCTTTTCAGTTTGCTGTTTTGCAAGGATTACACTATTTCATTGCTCCTACCACATAGAAATGTACTATCATGGCCAAAATTATGTTCACATCACTTTGTTATACACGATTTTTCTCTAAGCCTACAAGATAGGCCACCCAACTAACGTTGAGTCGGCGGTGTGTGATTCTGAAAGAGTGTGAGTAAGCGAGCAAGGGTTGGAATTTTCTTTTCTTTAACAGAAAACATTATCACATGTCCTGGGTTCTGAAAAATGTATTTATGATTTCTTGTAGTATGTAGCAAATAATGAAAAACTTAAGAGAGTCCCATTTCAAACAATAAAATAGGAAACCTAACAAAAATTTTATTTTAGGTGGGCTACTAGTTGAAGGGTACTGAAAAGTTTAATTCAAATTCTCCAATAGAAAAGATCCTTACCGAATATGGAGAAATAAAAATGAATTTTAAAACCCATGGTTTCTTTCTTTTTTCTTTCTTAATGAATTCCATAGAACACTAACGTTATGCATGAAAGACAAGAGAAAAGGTATGTTTCTATCAGTTCTTAAAAATAGGGTACGATGCACGATATTTATGCTTGATAACTTCTGATATTATGTTGTTATTTACGTTATTTTTTACGGGCGTGCCTATGATATTGTGTGTCCGTGCATGTGATAAACATCGAAACGAGTATGCTTTCTTCCGAGCACCGTACCTTATTTGGTAGAAGGTTGGTTTCGTATTCGGGAGGACCCAGCGGCTGACTGTTTTCACTTACGTTTTCCCAGTGTTTTCCTCAGTCACGACAGGCATATACCGGGATGGTACACTTTGCATCAAAAATATTGGGACAGCGAACGCCGTCCAGCTAGGAAACCCAAATGGCACCTTCTTATCCCATAATCGTTTCTAGTAAACAGACCCCCCTCTTTCTCCTTCCTTCGTCTCGCCCATACTAAAATCGGCAAAAATCATGAACACGTTTTTATTTAATAGACATGTATTAGTATCGATGAAATGAAAGCGAGACGAATCAATATGCATAAGTTGATCAAGGGAGAAATTTAAACATACAATCAAACATTGAAACCGATGGATGTCTGTAAGACAGAGGCAGAGAAATGAGAGAGAGTGAGAAAGAGAGAAGGAGAAATAGAAGAAGAAGAAGTTCAGATAAAAAATATGGAATTTAAACGTAGTAAAAAATATTAAGTTCAGTTCCCACAGTATAAAGTTCAGTTCCCACAAATCAAATCTAACAGTAAGAGAGAAGTGATTTTATATTTTTGCAGGGTTATTCGAATATATAAAGGGTGCTTCAAAAATTCATTAAATCACTTTCAAAATGGAGACCAAACTTGGTGGTCAGAATAAATACTTATGATTTCCAGTGAAACTCCAGAGTTTTGATACACATCTAGGATAATGTCAAATGTGTAATACACATTGTTTGTTTGCGCGGGGTTAGTCTGCAAATTCGGTGGGGTTTATTAAACATACTGGTTCGGAATACTTTGTAATCACGGATGCTGCCAGGATTTTCAGATTGGGGCGTAAAGTCAAAATTGGGAGGGTGGACGTAGAGTTTTGCACAGTTTCTATCAACGTTTGTCCGCAATATGTTAAAGTTGGGGGTAGTCTCGAGGATTTGGGCTGACATCCCCTACAGGGGCCGGGGTCTAGCGGAATCACTGATTGTAAAAAAACAGTAGATACTGTAGGCCATGCTGACCCATTGATTAGATTTATACTTGATAACCCGTAGGATGAAGGAGAGATTTTAATTATTTCATTCCGTTTGAACAATGTTTCTTTAAGGGGTGACCAGGACCGGAGATGTGACCCCGAGAACAAGAAAAATACGACGCCGAAATTCCCAGTTAAATAGGGTTTCCAGACCGGGTCAATCGGGTTACCGGGTCACTTATGTTTGGGTCAGGCCGTATCACCGGGTCATCGAAAGTGGCCCGAAATTGGCTCTGGAAGACGCACAAAAGGAGAGAGTGTGTGTAAAGTAAGAGAAAAATAGAGATAAATAGATAGAGAG
>JAGDQP010016635.1:0-18173 GCA_022664845.1 Lepisma saccharinum
CTAGACGAACAGATGGAAGGTTTACGACAAATGTACTACAGTGGATTCCTAGAGAAAAGAAACGACCGAGACGACGTCCAAATGTAAGATGGGTATATGAAATCAAGCGTTTTTCAGGAGCTACATGGATGAGGATATCAGCAGACCGAGATATGTGGAAAGAAAAGGGGGAGGCCTTTATCCAGCAGTGGATAGAAAACGGCTGAATATGATGATGATGATGATATGAAAAAAAACATATGATGATACAGGATGAATAAATCAATAAAACACACTTTTAATACAACTAGACACTAACACTTAAATGGAGATTATAGACATTACTAATATCTGGGTAATATTCAAAACTTTAATACATGCACTTTTTTAATATCAGTAGTATTCTACGCGCGAGTATCAAAATTATGTTAAATATTACTTCGTAAAAGGTAAAAAAAGGGGTAAAGCTATCCTCTGTGCGATATCGTGGGATGTGGAGGTAGCGCTCCACATTTTCTTGACCTACGGTACGAAGCGGGGTAGGGTGGTCAGTCCCACGCTCGACCGCCTTTACATTCCCAAGGTGCCCAGGAATACCAAGGACACTCCGGTAGTCCATTTGATAGGAGGATGAGTGCACGTCAGAGCGCCAGGCATGGGAACACTGAACTGTAAATTCAAATACTATATCACAGCACTTATCGTTGTGATCAATTCGGAAAGAGACAAGCTTTGTTAGATACAGATTTTGCGAGTAATAACCAATAGAAACGTACCTTATACTATCTTTCAATAAGTACAAAGTAGGATATTTACTGCCTTGCCACAATAAAATATACTCTGAAACGACAACAATATTTATCGGACTGAGCTTAGAAACTTTTTTTTTACAGGTACATATCCATATGAAATATCTTACGATTGACTGCAGAAAGCCACAAATATTTGTATCAAACACGTACTTAATTATCCTTCACGTTCCTTTCAATATGTGGTATACAGCAATTTTTCTTTCAATTGGTTTAATTTGATGTCCAATATGTTAATCTATCTATATTGCGCGCTATTCGTCAGGATCGACGCAGTACTATTCAGCTACAAAAATAGTACGAAGTAGTCCTTTAGATGTCGCTGTAAACCTTGGTTTAGACGACGAAGACAGGAAGTTTATATTCTGTGTCTGGAAACACCAACGAGAATGACATCATGCAAGGTTCTCAAAATTAGCAATTACACATGAGTTTGCAACGTAAATATGCCACAAATATGATGATTATGAAGCCAAGATTATATTCTTGCAATAGCATGAACAAATGTAAGCATAAAGCAGAAATATTTCCATTTTCACTTTCTCATATGGTCGACCGGGATTGACCTTGTACATCGGTAGGACACATTTTGCTTCACAGTATTATACAGTCACTTGATATAAGTGCGTATATCAATTATTTTCATGAACTTAGTTCTCTAAGGAACACATTTCGTACGAAATATGAAGCTGATTACTCTTCAGTGCATTATTTAATGGCTTGCAATAACTCCCCTTCGGCCAACGCACGTAGCAGGAAGTATACAGAAAACGTACGTCACTGCTATTAAATAAAGAAAGTTCCATACTTACTGCGAATTCCAGCTCGAAGATATATACATACGTGTGCTCCGCAAACCTATAGCGTCTTTTGTATATAAATTTCCACTTCTCACTGCATAATTTCTTTAAAATAGTATATTTTCTTGGGGCAGTATAGAGCCCCCGCTTCTTATTCCGAAGACTGTCACAGCATGATCTAACTAATTGTATGGTCTTTTATACGCACCAAGCACCGGAAGTAGAAATATAAATGACGTAGACAAGAAAGTTGAAATGTAAAATGATTCGAGTACACTGGATAGAATAAATAAATGTCCACACATCACCGGAACACTAATAATATACACAACAGCGAATAAAGAATTATTACGTTGAGCCACAAAGACAGTGTCGCTCAAAAAGAGGCTCGCGTGACCTCGGTCACAACTTCACTTGCCTAGGATATGTAAGTTAATGTTACAGATGTGTAGATGTGTACAAAAACAAAAGGGATTCAGAAGATGTATAGCCAGAAACAAAATATACATATCAGAAGAGAGCAGAAAGAGAGATTCTAATTTTCCAAGAAATATCAATATGAGTGCCAGGAATTTTGGAAAAAGTTTTTTTTGTTTTTTTTTTTGTTTTTGTTTTTAACCTAAGATGAGACTAACTTGTATTGTAGTGATGGATATCAGGACGTGTAGCGAAAGAAGAATGAAGCTTTCAGAAAGCAGAACATTGCTTCAACTGGTAAAAAGTTTTAGGGTCTGTTATGATTTCATGTTGTGTAATTATTATTGGAGTGGCCAGTATTCATACCCTGGATCTACTAAATCCTAATTTGTGCAATGAATTTTGGGTTGTTTAATGAATTATTAACATTAACTTACATATTCTAGGCGAGTGAAGTAGCCAAATCTTTAGCACTAATTCTTTGAGTTTTGTTCACAGAATGCAAAGAATGTATCTTTCATTCCGGGCAGTTAGTTTCCTTGGTTGACCAGAACGGATTCTATTCTGCAATAACTGTTCTGTTTTATGTTTCTTTATGATGTATCCAACGGTAAAGCATGGCTTGCCTCACGCGGTGTGTGGGTTGCTTGAATACTGCGTAGACTACTTTTGTAGACAAAAGGATACCTAGTACGTTTCTTTCGAGAGCAGTATAGGGTTGTCCAAATACTTTCTTGCGATGAATTTACGAAGTCGTCACTCTTTCGTTGCCTGTTACCTTACAGGTGTATCGAGTGATAGTTATTTCTATGGTACCGTATTCTATCTAAGGCATCCAAATTATCATAAAAGAGCAAGAGGTTTCGATATGGGTCATGTTTTACGTGTGATACAATCTGATTTCCTCTTTGTTGAACTTGTCCAAATACTTTTTTTTACCCGCCGTATATAGTTTCCTTTTTTATATGTTGTATTAGAAACTCAAAATTACGGTATTAACGGTAAACAATAATTGCATCCAAAGAGCAGTTTCAAGGATATATTTCCTAGTGAAAGTCTATTCCTAATTCTGTGTGAGTTCTTGTCATTTATTTTTCTTGTATATTTTTCTTTTTTTTTTAATTATGTTTGTATGTAACAGTATCACAATGAATTATCCTTAAACAACAGAAAATGACGTTTTCATTTATTTTTTTTCATTCAATATTTTCTTTTTTCACTAAATGGCCTTTATCGATTTCATACACGAAACTCCACAAACAACCCAAGCAATGCACGAATTAACACCTATAGCCAGAGGAGGGATATTATAGGTGACCTAATTTACATAACGTTAAGTACTATAGTGCACAACTTTCGGGAAAGTATTTATCAATGAAATATTATTTGCCAAAGGGAGGTAAGCTCAAGAGAAGGGGAAAACGAATTATCGTTTAATGTAGAAATAGGAGAACCGACTTCATATTATCATTTGCCGCCCCCCGCATTAGGGGGGCCCATTTGAACCTTGCGGGGCCAGGCCACTAAAGCACCCCCCGGGGGGGGGGGGAATCGGCGCCCTTGCCCAGGGTGTCTCTCCTAAATCCGGCCGTGCTCAAGGTGTACGATTCCAAAATTTATCCCAGAACCTTCCAATTACAAAAGGAAAAAATACAAATTTGCTGCCCCACCAGGGAGCAGCATTGTTTAAAATTATGTTTAACTATTCCTGTAGTTACCAATAACACCTCAATTGTAGTTAAAAGTCAACTTAAACTTCATTAAAATTAAAATGGACAATTTAGAGCGGTGAAAAGAAGCATTATGGTTTAACTTTAAATTCTCCGGAAGAATATAAAGAGAAAAAAAAAGCAGCCGATTGCCACTTTTTTCTGTCAAAAATCCTTTTCTTCTTCTTCTTCTTCTTTTTTGCTTTTATTGTGTTTTCCACTTTGGCATTTTGCCTTCTTTCTCTGCTCCCATATTGTATCAGTTCTTTCAATCTGCCTTCCTGCTATTCCTCTTTTTTTTTTTCTGCAAAAGAAAAATACCTGCATAGTTGAATATTGTCGCTGTCTGGCTGTCAGTGGGAAATCAATAGAAAAATTCTTGTTTTCTGAAAGCAGTGATGGTGCGAGTAGACGGGACGAGGGAGGGGTAGTCACTCATTTATCATATTCGTGTTAGAGAGGAGAATGAAAGAGGTGGGGAGAATGTTGTTGAAAATGGCCATCAGTAAACGAACAGTAGGAAGAAAGAACGTAGTATCAGTTGAGATTCATAGCTAAAAATGCATGCAAGACAAAGACGAATGTACAGTGTTGCCATCTGACTAATTTAGTTGCTTTATTTCGAGTAATTCCTTTGTACAGTGTTTCACTTAGTTTTGTCTGTCTATCTGCAAAAAATAAGAGGATCTTAGGTGATACAAGTCAGGAATACAGAGTTCTAAGTCGTTAATCAAAGTTGTCTTTTCTCTTACACAAAAATTTGTTTTCATGTTATTTTATACACGACAAAGATCTCCTCAGAATAATGAAGGGTTAGTTGTTCTTCTGTATGCATGCATGTACGAATTTATTTTCGTTAATTCATTTACGTTTCGATTCGCCTTTTATCATTAATGCCCACAGGCGTAAGTGTTACCAACTAATTTTAAATTGTCAGTGTTGCCAACATATTTTTATTCACACAACACCAACGGGCGAGTACATCAGCTTGTATATTAATAATTAATATCATATAAGTTTACAATTTGTTAAAACATTTAGGTAGAACTGAAGGTTCTTCACCTCAGTAATTTTTGGTTTCTTACACAAATGGTGAGATAAATACAATGATACTATTAGAATATGAATTACATGAATTATTATAACAAACAATAACGTTACAACAAGCTGTGTCTTCTCAAAAAGATACTTAGAATAACTGCTACTAGGAACTACTCAAGAAGATAAATCTACTTTTATTTCAAAAGGTTTAGGGATTATGTTACGAAAGATTACATAAGAATCTTCATAAATACACTCCCAATGTACAATTAAATTTGACTTCGGTTCAAACGTAATGGTTCCCCCTATACGCACGCGCCATGAACGGCGGATGGGAGAGCTACGGTACGAAGTGAGGTGGGGTGGTCAGTCCCACGCTCGGCCGCCTTTACCTTTTCAAGGCGCCCAGGAATACCAAGGACACTCTGGTACTCAATTTGATAGGAGGCTGAGTGCGCTTCCTAGCGCCAGGCGTGCGAGAAAAGTCTCCAGTGTCCTGGCCGGACACAGAATTTGAGCTCGGGCCGCCCGATTGAGCCGTGGCGACTCTTTGCTCTTTTCGAACCTAAATAGTTTATTTTTTACATTGTTTACCTATGTATCTATTGCGTATATATGTAACAATAGGGTTATTGGGTGAAAGCAGATAAGTCTCAATGGCTGTGGACTCTACCGGAGAATATAAATCTACTGCTTCATTCCAAAACTCTGTAAAATCAATTAAAGCCTAAATTTTCCTAACCTCCGACGAGTTCACCTGTCGACTCATATGTTGTTTATAATTAACTTACAATTCTAAGGTGCACTGACTATAAGGTCTAATCCCGTTCTAGGAATAACATTTCTTGGTATGCAATATTTTTGAGAAAAGTGCTAAGGAAAGAGGAAGTTTTTTCCTTTTAGCAGATTCGAACCCAAGACCTAATTAATCTTAAATGAGTCACTATTTGATTACTACTAAATTTTTTGTACAGTCAGTGCCAAAAGTTTGTACCCAGCCTTAAAATTTCTTCTCCGAATAACTATGGAATGGAAATATCTATGCGAGTACAATTTTCTGTAACACGGAAAATCTCATTCTCTTTAACTTAACTTTAACCTTTTACAAATCAATCTATCCATTCCAAAGTCATTCGGGGAAGAAATTTTACGGCTGGGTACAAACTTTTGGAGCTGACTGTACATTTGGTGCATAATATATCTCAGGACATTTGTGGATGAATTTTCTTCAGTGTACGTAAGCCATAGTTCAGTTACCGTCCATATAATTAATTTTATCTTTATCTTATCGGGAGTGGCTGGAAATTACTTGCAATATTCTGCAGCCATCTTTCTCCGATCGAATATGAAGAAACATCACGACACTATAATGCACTTTAAATGAATGGACGAATAAAAGTTCTAAAATGCTGGTAGAGGGACCCAAGATTATTTGTACCTTATAATCTTGCGCCGGAGAACCAACTCACACAGCATTTGGTCGACTGTGTGTAGACGCAGATAGTGTTCTTGCTTGTGCTTCTCTTCTCCCCCCTTTTTTTCTCTCTCAATCTCTCTCTACATATGGAAGTTAACAACTGCTTTGCTAAATCCGACTTGCCAAACTCCTTGCTATTTCTGCGTGTCACGCTATTATAACTAGACGCTTGCCGGGTACTTTCTTGAGAAACATTTGTTAACTTGTGTGGGAACAGCGAAAAAAATTTGTACTTAAACGCGTTCACTGACAAATGGATTACCAAAAGCTGACTTGGCAAACATCTTGCTGTTTCTCGTTTTGGTACTGGATAGTGAAACGCTTGCCAGGTACTCTTCAGCGAGCCATTTGTTTACTTGTAGGCATGTATTGTATGTGTGAATGAACGTGTTAATATTAAGAATATTATATTGAGATTGTAGTCATAGATTAAGTAACAATAATACGGTATTGTTAATTTTAAAAAAAAATCTTTTATTGTACTTTGTAGCAGATGTTGTTGCCATAATGTCAGCTTCTGATCAACGTACAATAATGAAGTTTTGGGCGGGAAAAAACCCGCTAAATATGAAAATGAATGTATTTTGTCAAATTTAACCTTTTGTGGAACATGGACTCGTTATAACACCGTAAGAACACTAATAAATTATGATTTTATGTGATTTTGTTGGTTTCCAAACACCCAGAAAATCAAGAAGCTTTGTTGTATTTGCCATAGCTGAGCAGATCTGTTCTCTTACTCTTTCCTACTACTTGTTGTGGTGGAGATAACAAGGGATAAACATTTTTCTTCGAGTCATCATGGATATACCTTTATATATGCATTTATGGTATTGCATACAAATGTGCTCACCAAAAAACGCTTATTCACAATTTCAAATTGTAAAGATGTTGAAATCATTGAAAGTCGGTACTCCTGCCTTGCAGTTAGTAGAGGGATCTACAAAGGCTAGGGGAAGATAACTCCGAATAAAAATATCATGGTGAAGAGAAGCAGCATCACCATTACCACTCTGAGGCTGAAGATGAATGACATCGGCAAGGCTCAGATATGGACAGAGGACGACATCTTGAATGTCTGCCATTACTGCGAGGTCGTAGAGCTAACAACTCTACACCGCTAAACATGTCGAGAAATAGTAACAGATGGTTCATGGATTCTGCTGGGGTAAAATATTCCGGAGGTGAACTAGTCTCTCATTCGGATCTCCGGGCTGGGACTGCTTCAGGGGGCTCCAAGAACAGGATTAAGAAAGACCTTAGAATATGAACGTGGAAAGCACGAACGTTATAAAAACCGGGCACTCTTCAGGTGGCAGTACGTGAGACTGAGAAGTACGAGCTGGACATATTAGTGATACAGGAAGTTCGATGAGACTGTCAGGATAGCATTAAACCGGCAAATACACTTTCTGTTACAGGGGAACACAGTCTAACAGTTTCGGAACAGGATTCCTCATTAAGAACCGTATCCTTCAGGTGGTGCAGAATATAGAGTTCGTAAACTAAAGACTATCGTACGTTACGATATGTACACGATGGGGGGCAACACGGTTTTAATAAATGTCTATGCTTCGACCGAAGTGGCTAATGATAACGACAAAGATGCATTTTACGAGGAGCTAGAAAGGTTGTTTGATCGATTATCTAAATATAATACGAAAATTGTGTAGGGTAATTTGAAAGCTAAGGTAGGGAGGGAAGAAAACTATAGACCTACTATAGCAATACAGCCTTCAAGAAATCACCAACAACAATGGAGAATGACTGATAACTAACCATGGATATCTCCGGATGACAAAACTCTCAACCAGATCGATAATGTATTAGTAGATAGATGAAGACGTACCAACATAATGGACGTTAGGCTTTACAGAGAAGCAGAAGATGGCACTGAACATCAGTTAGTGATCACAAAAGTCAGGGAAAAGCTATGTATCAAGAACAGAGAAAGCAAAGGATCAAAACAATTGAAATTCGAAGTTGAACGATTAGGGTAGATAATCAGAGAGTAAGAGCAGATTACCAATTGGAAATCTCAAATAGGTTCGAAATCTTAGCTACTCGAGTAACAATAAAGAAGACATTAACAATGAAATTGATGTAAGTAGGATGTGGTAGGCAATTCGTGACACAGTGAAGCGCGCTGCGAAGGAATCTGTAGGTGAGAAGAAGTAACAGGGAAACAAGCCTTGATTTGATGATGAATGCCTTAACCTTGATGAGGAACAGAAGCAGGCAAGCCAACGATAGCTAAGTAATAAAAGCAAAGCAAACAGCAGTCACTGTAGTAACGCGATTCTCAGCATTACACACGGGTTCAGAAAGAACAAGCGAGAATGCATGACGCAAAAGATTCAGGAGATAGACACCTAACGTAGGAGATCTATACAAAGGGGTAAACTCGTTAAGAAAAGGCTACGAGCCAAGGTTAGGGATGATAAAGAAATTAAAAATTTTCAAATCACCCGGAATAGACAATATTCCCGGTGAATTAATTAAAGGGGGGGGGGGGGGGACGGCACTAATAACGGAACTGCGTAAACTTATATGTGCTCTATGGAGAAAGGAGCAGCTCCCAAAGGAATGGAAAACATCAATAACAGTTCCGGTTTATAAAAAAGGCGATAAATCGGACTGTAATAATTACCGCGGAATCTTATTACTCACATCATGTTACAAAGTACTAAGTAATATCCTGCTAACTCGCCGAAACGTATACGTAGATGAAATAATTGGAGATCACCAATGTGGATTTAGTAAAAAAAAAATAGATCCACGTTGGACCAAATTTTTCGCCTTCAGACAAATCTTAGAGAAGAAATGGGAATACAATGGGAGTGTTCACCAGCCATTCATTGATTTTAAGAAAGCATATGGTTCTATTAAAAGGGGAAAGCTATACAGTATCCTGGTACAATTTGAAATTCCGAAGAAACTTGTTCAACTTGTGAAAATGTGTCTCAGCGACCCCATAAGCAGAGTACGGGTAGGTAATGATACTTCAGATAGTTTCAAGATTCACAACGGATTGAAATAAGGTGATGTCTTGTCCCTACTACTGTTTAACTTTGCCTTAGAATATGCGATTTTAAAAATAAAAGAGGACAAAAAGGGACTAACGTTGAATGGCTTGAATCAACTGTTCGTGTACGCGGATGATGTAGATTTATTTAATAGGGTGGAAATATAGAGGCACTACAAAGTAACACCGATGCCTTAGTAGAAGCATGAGATGAAATAGGTCTGCAGGTAAACATAGATAAAACAAAATACATGATAACAACCCGAAACACAAGGAATAACCGAAAAGGGTACGTAACAATTAAGAATGAGAACATAGAGAAATTTAACAAATTTAAATACATGATAACATATGTAACAATCAGAAACAAGGCCACTGAAGGAATTAATAGTCGCTTAGTAACGAGCAACGTATGTTTCGATTCAGTCCAGAAACTCCTAATCTCGCGAATATTATCAAGCAAGTTCAATTTGAAAATATACAGAACGGTTATTCTGCAAGTAATTGTTTACGGTTGGGAAAGTTGGAGATGAACGAAAATTAGGAGTGTTTAAAGATAAGGTTTTGAGAAAGATATGGGGCCGAAACGGGACGAGATGACTGGAGAATGGAGAAGAATATAATGAAGAACTTCACGGACTTGAAAGCCGGAGGGAAAGAGACCGTTGGGAAGACAATGTTAGAAGGGATCTTCGGGATGTAGGTGTTTGAAATGAAAACTGGTTTGATCTTACCCAGGATAGAATCATATGCAGAACGTTTGTTACTGTAGCAATGAACTTGCGAGTTCCATAAGCATAGAGTAAGTAAGTTAGTACAGTGTGAGAAAAGTGACTCAAAAAAATGTTACTACCGAAAGCATCTGGATTTCAACCGCGTTCTAGCCAAGCTTTGTCACGTTTTTTTTTACTACAAAAGTCGCCTATTTCAACACACCAACGTTTGTGAAGACATTTTTATAAGATGCCTTCCAAATAATTGCCAGAGATGAAACAAAGAGTTAAAGAATCTAGAGTTAATTCAATTAAAGTGTACGAGAAGTGGCCTTTAAAAAGAAACAAAAAGGTGTAATTGTAAGGCTAGTATAGCATTCTAGTAATGTTTCCGCACTGTACTCATTATCCCTATAGACTAGCAATTGTGAGTTATGGATTCACATGCAGCCGGGAGAAGAAAATTAATTTAAAGGCAATGCTTGAAATGTGGAAAAGAGAAGCTCTACACTTGTATTTTGCTTTAGCACATTAAAAAAACAATCTAGAACGAAGTATTTAGTTTTAATATATGCTTCTCTTGCATATAAAAGAGGTATATACTATTTTATTCTATTAAAGGTGAACTACTCTGTCTTTAAGAAATGAAGAGGATCTCCACTTTTGCAAAAAAAAAAAAAAAAAAAAAAAAAAAAAAAAAAAACACTTTTTATCTTGTTTCGGTGTACCTAATCACCTCCTAAAAATTTGTCCAAATAATTTGAAAAATTGTTATTCATTTCTGCATATCTTTATTTACTGTACTTCGGTTCTATATATTTCTATATACAGTGCTTCGTATCTACATATATTTGTACGCTGTGCTTTACTTTGATATATTTCAAAATGGCGCATTTCACTGTACTTCTGTATACCCTTATTTTTATCTTTCTTTATACTGTACTTTATTTTCATATATTTTCATGATTGTACTTCATTTAAATATAGTTAAATATACTCAACATGCTGGGATGGTACCTTGAATAAGGCAGTGGACGATTCTTTCTCCTCTCTATTCCGATCTGCGCCAAAGATGCCTAACAGCAGTATTTTTTAAATCTGAACTTCCCACAGGAGTCGCTTTATGGAATTTTTCATATACCGTTAAAAATAACAGACCATTATTCTTCGAAAGTTTCACAAAAATCAAAGGTGGTGTCACTTTTGCTATTCGAGATCAAATGTCAAAGTTCAAAATCATATTTTCAGTTTCATTGGGAGGGTAAAGTTTTGCATATCAAATAGAAACTCAGTCAAAACCTTCACAACAACGTAAGAATCACATCTCTATCCTAATTAGAGCAAAAGTTACAATCATTGTTAATAATCAACGTGACTCAAACTTTTTTTAAAAAAATGAGATACTGTAACTCCAGAAACATATATCACAGAACTACAGTATTACGTTTTTTTAGTGGTTCTCATCAGACCCTACTAACATACCAAAATTAATAAAATTCTGAGATGTGACGAAAATGACTGTGTTGATGTGACATGGATGTATTTCACTTCACTAAATTTCTATATACTCTACCTAAATTTTAAGTACTGTCTTTTACTTCCACATATTTCTATATAATGTTCTTCACTTGTTTTACTTGAGTTTCATATACAGGGTATGCTGTATTTTTAACACGTTTTTATTAACTCACTTTCTTGTCTCTCTGTTCGGTACAAAATAAAACAAAATAAGAAATCAACTAGCTTTCTATCTGTTCGGTACAAATTTTGCAATCGATTTTAAACTGTTCCCGATGAGCTAGAGACTTCAAACTTTAAACATAGCTCAGAACTGGATGGCAATGCAATATTAACTTATGACATTTTGAAAAAAGTTGCCATCTTTGATCGAAAATGGCCGCCAAACCCATTGTTGTATAGAATACATAGCCTAAAAGGCTGAGGCTAGCGAAGTGAAATTTGGTACGAAGGTACATTATTACTAGTAGATTACGAAAATATTACCAAATTTCTCCAAAGACGGACACAAAAAATTAATTTTCCACACCTTTTGAACTACCGATACGAAATTTGGCATAAAGGTGTATCATAACAAGCAGTTTAGGAAAATATTACAAAATTTTAAAAAGTCGCCATCTTGGATTCAAAGTGGCCGCCCAAATATCATTTTGCACACCATTCGAGCTAGAGAAATGTAATTTTAAATGAAGGTGTACCATCATGAGTAAGTCACGAGAATACAAGTAATAATAAAACGTTAAAAGAACTCGCCATTTTTAATCCGAAATGGCCGCCAAAAACATTTTTCAAACCCCTGAGTCTAGAGAAACGAAATTTGGTATAAAGGTGCAAGACTAAAAAGCAAAAAATATTGATTTATTTTTTAATATACTACGTTTTTAAAACGGACTAAAAGTATAAAATAGTTTCTCCTAGCCCCATACAGATTTATAACCCCATACAGATTCCTAACCCCATACAGATTGTCCTGAAAATTTGTTATTGTAAATTTTTAACAGCTATGAAAATACTCGTAAGATTTAGAACGAAAAACGTGGGGTGCATGCGATAGATAGTTGATGCATGAATAGTTCACCTAAGTCACTAACAATTTTATTGCATTGCAAATGATATGAAATGTTGTGTGAGTTTTCTCCCTTCACTCCTTACTATTATCTATTGCATGCACCCCACGTTTCTCCTTCTAAATCTTACAAGTAATTTCATAGCTATTAAAAATGTACAATCAAATTTTCAGGACAATCTGTATGGGGTTAGGAATCTGTATGGGGGTTATACATCTGTATGGGGCTAGGAGAAATTATTTTATACTTTTTAGTCCGTTTCAAAAACGTGATATTTTTTTTTTTTTTTTAAATAATTATTATTTTATTCAATAGTTATTCGTGCATCATTTAAAACCGACTAAACCGATTCCATGCAAATGTTCGATAATAGAGGGAATTAACCTCAAGATTTTGAACATATTAAACATCTAAGCTAATATCACCCTTATATTTTATTTAATTAAGTGTCTATTGAATACAATAGACAGGCACATAATATGATACAGTGTCTGCATTTATCCTACGACAGTATGGGACCAGCATTTAACAATTGTGCGTTTGGTTGCATAAGTAGCCGGGGTAGTAAGTGTTGTGTCTCCACTCGTCGGCGTGACTTAAATTATTTTATGATTTTTAGGCATCTATGGATCTGGCCGAAATAGGGTTAAAAAAATCAAGCCTAGGCTCTGAAGTCGGACAGAACCTAGGTTGAAAGTACCATCCTGTAATTTGCCTGGTATGACTGTGGAAAAACCCTGGGAAAAAAACATAAGCAATATGGTCGTCCGCTGACATCGAACCCAGGACTTCTTAAATGCGAAGCTCATGTTCTACCACCTGAGTTAGGACCAACCCTAACAAGTTCTAGATAAATATTATCGAAAACTTATCTCACTAGCAACTATGAGACCAATTGATATATGTTGACAATATTTTCGAAACAACGCTTTTGATGACAATATTGCTTTTACGTGAATTATATATATATATATATATATATATATATATATATATATTAATCTATCAATATATATATATATATAAATTACTATATTCTTTAACAGGAACACCCAAAATGTTCAACTATTAAAAGAAAAAGAACAAAGAATAAATTCGAAACGTTGTTTGCTTAACAAGCCCATAACTTTTAGGACTAAAGAATATCACAAAATTATGTGAGTTTATAATGACTGCCTAAGCGACTTACTACGTTAAGGAAAGGAACTTTGCTTTAAGACTATTCATCTATCCCGTTATAACCACTTTTCTAAAATGGAGACAATCTTCTCTTCTAGCTTAACTATTTATAATTGGATCTCTAACCATTCAACAAAACGTACATGATCTTCAAATTACTCTCATTGGTAACTTAATTGATTCGGTTAATAAAGCGAGGGGAGGGGGAGGGGGTTAAAATCTTTTATTTCCATTATTGAAGAGGGAAATTGTCATCTCTACACCTTTGTCTAAGATGTCCGCTCCTCTTATCTCATAACCTTATGTATGATAAACGGTAATAATAATGAATATTCAGATTTGGGATTCAATCCTACAACTTTTCACCAGCGAGCCCAGGGTATTACAGTTACCAAATTGAATTGGTGATAATCTTTTTTTTTTTCAACTCATCCACAATTTTAATTTCGTATTTTTATGTGTATTTAATATATGTCCACTGCAACACTGCCAAACGTAACAATTCATATGCTAGATACACAGTTTAGATTTGGTGGTGAAAGACTCACGCCCACTCTTCCCTCCATTTCTGTCTGCATATACACAAGAACGCGCGATGGTGTAGGGAACAATAATGGAGTTTTCTTTCTTCTCTCTCTCTCTCTCTCGTTTTCACTTTCGCCCTTCTCATCTCTGCCCGCTTTATCGGGTCTTCGCTTGCTGAATCCCCAGTCAGAGACTATATAGCCTAACCCCCCAAAGGCAAAGGAATCGGAACAGCTGTTCTTTGGGAATGATGCTTGAAGACCCTTGTCAATTTCGAATTCAAACAGCGAAGATGGTATCTGCCCTATCCAGGCGCTATTCTATTGACCCCACTGTTACACCCGCTCCTCCAGAAACAACCCCTCGTCCCAACATACGTAGTTGTCTGATGGAGCAAAATTTTCAGCATAAGCACATCGTTTTCTCTCACTCCTTCTTTTCTTTCCTTTATTCTTTTCTTCTTTTCTCTTCATCCTGTCCGTCGCCCATCTTTCTTCCACACACACAAGAACGAATTTCTTGTCTAACAAATGGAAATTGAAAGTCAGGACGAAGGCTGAGAGACGGGGAGAATCAAGTAATGCACTAAAGTGCTGGGCTAGTATGTAGTGAAAGCCTCGGAACTTAACAGAAATAAGAATTGGTAATTGTTGTAATGTACGCCACAGTATTCTGACATTAGAAATGGATGTTAGTCATGCTTTTTTTTCTTCTTCTCACATTCATTCCATTGAGAACGCCGTTCAAGAGGGGTGAAAGAAAACCACACGAGTCTGTGTCAATTCCCACACGAAAATATATGTTGTGTGAATTTTTTTTTTGTTGGCATCATTAACCAGTCTATATAAAGGGGCCTGGGTATCATAGGTCAAAAGGCTATGACGAATCTTCTATTAGGGTTATTTTCAGAGAACTACTATTGAAAGAGCATTTCTTCTCCCCCTTTCTTTCGGTGATACTCTTTTCATTATCTTATCACATGGCGAAAACTGAAATGTTCTTAAAGGAATGAGATAGCAGTGAGAAATGTCACACAAAGGCAGAATACTAAGTTATGACATCATCATCATCGTTCAAACCAAAATTACTATTCACCAGTCATCTTAATCCTCCGATTTTGCTTCAGCTTACGTGGTTTCTAGTCACATTCGTTTTATTCCTCTTTCTTTTCTCCTTCAACAATGCATACAATTGCATCAGACACTAGACAATTTCTTCGCTAACAAGTCCTGGCCAATTCCTTTTACTGTTTGTTGTTGAATCTTAGCTAGCGTCTCAAATTCATAGCTTATCTAAGTTTCTGCTTATTCCTTCAGATCCACTTTTCGATTCAATTTCGTTATAGTTAGCAAAGGGCAAAAGGGTACTTTAAAACACAATCTAAATCACTCAAAGGAATTGATGATAGAAACTAAGCTATCTTTTAATAGCAAGATATAAATCAAAATTTCAAATAAAAGCTCTGGAAAAGAGTTGAAAATCTATTATAACTTTAATCCTAACTATAGATAAGAAAATAACCTACAAAACTTAGAAATAGCCTATGTTTCGGATGAAATAGTGACATATTTCTTGAATTTTTAACAGCAGTCTTCTTACATCTGTGTTAAACCGGTTTTAAATTCTAGCTTCGAGCATGAACTAGTACTGCTTAAACTTTCCATTGTGCTAAGTTTAACAGGTAGAAAAAGAAGTATTTCTGAGCTAGAAGCAGTGTTCGATTTACCCGGGGGTGGGGGACCAGGAATTTTCCCTGGTGTTTGAGGATTTCATCTCTAAAAAAAATATTTGTATTTCTACCCATACATAGTAGGTGAAAACTTACAAACAACCACTAATTTCAGGATCCCCGCCTTCTTAATTTATTACAAATCGAACACTGACTAGAAGTTTATAGTGAATCACACAATACTCTGAAATGTGTCTATATTGAAGTGTAAACGATACTGTATATATGCACAAGTTCAGAAAGAGAGAAAAAGGTTTTGTTATTTGAAGAATACGTCCAAAGCTGGTCAAATTATTGTGGCCTTATCTTGATAGCGTAGTTAAGAAGAAAGAAGTATTTTTAATCAATGGAGTTTCCGTTCCCTATCTGACAAATTTAAAAGTGAGTGTTTTCTAGGGTGAGTCGAAGAAGTGAGTAGTTAGTGGAAGTAATGTACTTGATTATCAATATACATAATAAGATATATATTCGGGCAACACATTCATAATACTCAATTATGCTGTTTTTGAGTGTAGAAGAAAGATATGGATGTAATTGGAACTTGATCCAGTTCAGATTACAAAGACGGATGGATGTGCCTAGCTTCGGTACAGTCGATTGAAATGTAAATAAGTATGTTATTCTTTAACTGTAATTCGTTCACATGGAATGCTTAAATCTGCCACAAATTGATTGGATGTTCGCCTGCTGAGCGTATTTAGAGCATTGAAAAACAGTTGGTAAGACGTCAGACTTCTATATGAGCGACCCGGGCTCCACTCCGAGCCGAAACTCTTTTAATCGACATTCTCTGTCTTTTCGATAAGAAAGTGTTGTCAGCGAAAATTATTGAATTTCAATCAAAAAGAGTGGTTTTCAATGACCCACTCTAGCTTTGGATAGAAAATATGATCTTTTAGATAGGATTCCGATGCTTTAGGGATGTGATTTATTCTTCAAATATGAACGGGCGATTTTTCATCTTTTTAGAATGGTTCACAATGCATCATGGGTACTAATCAAGTTTGTTTCCCACCATTTGTTACCACGAAGGCTATCGAAAGGCGAAGCCCTACTGTGAAGTTAATCGCGTTTAATTTAAAATGACAACATAAGACCTGTTAACTTTTCTCATTGACAAAAAATATACCATACGATATCAAGAGTCAGTATATTTACAAGATGTCTTTGAACCTTGATGTCTTCATTGAGTTTCTGAGTGATTTTCATTACTTTCACCAAAGGGGTGCCTAAACCGTGCCTAGATTTAAGACCTTGGCCACTACTTTCCAAGAGGAAGAAAGTATTCGAAATGTTTAGCCTCGAAATTTTGATCTCGGTTTGGCAATTTTAATCATGGGCAAAACTTATCCAATGCCTTTATGTAACTCTCTACACCACACGTACAGTATGTTGTTTGAGTTTCTTAGAGGTAAGAAAATAATTGATGTACCTGACTTTACACTTATGTATTCTGTGAACATACAAATCGAAAAATGCGCAGATGAAATTCGTTGCCATGCTTACAGAGAATCATTTGACAACAAGGACATGTTTATTTCAGTAAACTCCCTTCCCCAACTGACGCTTAGTCAGTAAATAAAAATCGAAAACGTGGGTGTGCACTTCTTTACGTCCTTTTCCTCTGGTTTCCAAGAACAGATTTACACAAGCTATTCTTCTTAAATATAGTTTTCTTTATATTGCTATCCAGAATATTTGGGGCGTAGTGTTTGTTGTCCAGAAAGAGAAGATTAAGCAGTGGGATTCAAGACCTTTTTTACGCGTACTATAGCTGCGGACAGTCTGATTTTGACAGACGACGAGTGCTTCCAGTAATGGGAAGGAAAAAAACATCTTAAAAGAGCTGAATGGACATCATTCAAAATGTATCAGATAAGCTTATTAGATTTTTCAAGACCTGTCAATGTCAAAGTGGCAGAAACCTCTCGTATGGAGTTGAAGTAGTCCTTATTCACTGCCCCTTCCGAATATTGTTGTCCCTCTCCCCTTTAGTGTGTTCTTCTCCAGAAACCCTTACACTTGTGTTGTCAATAAGCATACTATTGAAAAAGGAAATGAAATATATTCTTTGTAAGAACTTGGAAAAGCAATTTCAGCATCACAATTCTGAATATTATTGAAATTTCCTCTGCCATTCAAGTTGTGAAAGAGGAAATTATTTATTTATTGAGACACTTAAAAT
>JAGDQP010016635.1:18183-40164 GCA_022664845.1 Lepisma saccharinum
CTTTAATCTCCGATTTAAATATACAAGTCTTAGATATTTGCACACCTTAACCAATCCTTTGTGTATTTTACTTCATTCGATCGAACGCTTTCTCCAAATCTATAAATACTGCATACACTTCCTTATCTTTGTCTAAGGTTCAAACCAATGATGATGATTGCTCTTCCTGAAGGTGTATTGTTACCCACGAGCCGAGCCGAGACAGAGAAATGTCTATGGAAAACAAGACGAGACAGAACTCTCGTAATATACATCTTTTCGAGACGAGACAGTCGCAATCTCGTCTTGTGAGCAACAGTAGATTCAAAGGTCCTTGCACAATGAGACCCGATAGTGGTATGCCATTCCTTTCCATCGGATGAAGATGACGTCTTAAGGACGGGAGCTACAAAGTAGTATGGGTCCCGAACCACTTCTATCCCCCACTGGGTAATTATGTATTGAACCCGGGACACCTTTATCACAAGACAGTGTACGTTACCACTCATCTACCGGGGTTTCTTCAATACTATTTTAATTTCTAGCTATCATTGATAAAAACCGTCCTTTCGTAGGAACCCTTTCTTTCTCATGTATCGATGTGATCTTAAATTGACTTAAAATAAGAGGGAAATTATTGGATAATGCTAACGAGTGCTGTAGGTTCTAAACAGGGAAAGGTTTACGTGTTATATTTACCTTAATTTGTACAAACTTCATACTACTTTAAAGAGGGAGCTGCTAAAAGGTACTAATTAAAAGTTTTAGGAGGCGTTAACTCCGGAGTCCCTTTGAAAATATTCACAACAGAAGTAAAAAAAATGAGCCATTATTATAGCAGTTCCAGAGATCAAAGCAACAATTACTGCTGACGCTTCGATGTGTTTTTGTACTCACATGAGATTTTAATCGGAAAGAAAAATTAAGGTCGAAATAAAAAAAAAATGGTGCTGCGATTGTCACCCTGTCATGTATACATTTTTTGTACCCCACCACACTAAAAGGATATTGCATGCATCACATGTTTCGTACAAAAGGTTTGTTTACTTTCACAAAAAAAAAAAAAAAAAAAAAAGTAAAACACGAAATTAAACCGTTATATCGCGTCCCTATATCGTACATCTCCAGGGTGATTAGAAAGGGTCAGCATTTAAGTTGAGTGCATGTCATATCACCTAACGAAAAAGTGGTAGCGACATCTCTCAAACCCTTTATGCTGGCTGTACACGGATGGATATATGGTGGAGTGGGGGGGGGGGGAATGAGAGAAAAGTGGAATATGTAGAGGAGAGCGGTGGAAATTGGGGAGATCTGTAAAGTGCAAATGGCAAGCCAGTTAATTATTAAGAGAGCAAGAGGGTTTTCTGTTGTTCCCATGGGGGGTAACCAAAGGTCACACATATGACGTACAGGCGTACGTACCTATACGGACGCATGTTTGGTCTCCCCCCTTTTCCGTTCATGGTCGGCGTCACACACTTTCTAAAAACGTGAAAAGAGAGAGAGAGAGAGAGAGAGAGAAAGAGAACGGTGTCGAAAGGGGTGGATAAAAATCTGAATAATTGATATGTGGAATTGATGCTTCCGGAAGCTGGTTGACACTAACACAGTTCAAACACTATGCTCCAACACGTTGATCCCTTATTTTCTCAACATCCGAGGATTTCCGAAACAGGGGTGTCAAGTTCTTTCCTCCCCACCCCCGTTCCTTCAAGGGGAAGCTTCCCATGTTCAGTGAACGTTTGTGAGATATGTCCAATATTCAATATGGTAGGCAAAGAGAGTAAGTGAAGGAAGAGGAAGACGCATGTAATATTCTCACATATGCTTACATATACATACAAACATAAACACATATTCAAGTCCAATTTTGTAACATACACACGAAATGGCATTAATTGTTTCAGGTGCTTTGTAGTAGTCTGTCTGCGTTATGATATGAGAAGCATCACATAGACATTGCGCGTTTCATTTGTCGGAATGCATTAATCACACAACCAGCAATAAAACTCGTGATAGCACTAAATTGGAGTTGATGCAAAGCAAGGGGGAGAGGACCAGCCAATTACTATTGGCCTATGCTATACAATAACCTCCTGGTTGGTCAAAATCCATGTTCCGAATTTGCGAACCTTTTGCTAGTAACATCAAGAGTCTATATGTATGAATAAAACGCTAGGACGGGACCATTTTTTGTTGTTGTTAGAGTTTCCTAATTTTTTTCTCTCTCTTTTCCCTTTACTGCTAGTAAAATTGATGTTGTGATATTCCCATATCTCGTGTGAAATATTCCTGGTAACATCTCTTTAATGAAGCTGTGAAAACGAGGTTTGACAGTAGTGTTAACAGATGGTATCCTAACACAATATACATATCTGCATAAATAATGTACTTCAGGACAAAGATATTTTTTTTTGTTTCCCTATAGTCTAGCTGATGCATTTTGTTATTTTTGTATGAGAAAAAGACACAAAAAGCAAATGTTCCTGCAGCTATCATATGCACTATTTTTTTTTTTTGGCAAGCAAATAAATCACAACTCATTATATACGATGTCATTCAGTCTGTCTGAGAGAGAAAAAAAAAACGAATAATACATATTTACTCTTAATGAGATCATTTACATGAAAAATTTATGTTATATGTTATTTTTTTAAAAAATGGGAACAGAATACATGACAAAGAGAAAAAAAAATTAAATAAGTCATTAGTCCATCTGTCTCTGTTTACAATCTACATTTACATGCTATTATATGTCAGACGAATAGGGCACTAATTTACATATTGTTCGAGCATTATTAATTTTGCAAAGTTTCACATCATAAGCAGGTCCCCAGGAAGAGATTATGAGTTATCTTAAAACAAACTAATCATTACGTTGTTTAATGTGAGTAGAGAGTGTGTTTTTTTGTTCTAACTTGGTTGTTCTTTCATTTCTTTCGTTTTTTTAGGTTCTTTGATAGCAAAACTATAGAAAAAGGGATTATAAGCTACAGCAAAGCCTATAATACCGCTCTGTCCGTCCATTCGGTTCCAGAAATTAATTCTCAGGAACCACAAGGTGTAGAAAGGTGCTTGAGGTGTTATCGGGAAGGTCTTGCAGAGACTAACTCAGAACCCTCAGAACAGTCTTGATGGGTGTGCAGTGGTACCAATTAATTGTTTTAAAATTCAAGTTTTCAAAGTATTTCCATTCCGTTAGAACTATCTGCACCAAAATTGGTATAAACATTACTGAATACAAGGGAAGTTATCTGAGTGTCACCGTTCCGAAGTGCCCCCAGTTGTCAGTGCTGCCAACCTATAGCTCAGAGAAGCAGGAATCATCATGTTCAGATACCACAGTTATCAGTGTTGCCAACAGCTTAAAAATCAATATTCACTTTTCAATTTGCTTCCATATTGTTAAACTTATCCGCACCAAACTTAGCATAAACATTATTTAACACAATAGATAAGTACTGTGGGTTTTCCCGTACCTAAGCACTGCAGTCGTCAGTGCTGCCAACCTATTTTATAAAAATGAATGCTTGAGCACCCAAGATATTCAAGGGAGCATTCGAAACTGTTAGAACAATCATAGCTATCACAGAATATAATCTATGGGTTCCGTTAATAAGCCTACGTAATATCGTGGATACTTTTCGAAGCGATGGTATTGCCATCTAGGGCCGACCATGAATTATAATGGCTTTTATCGCGCCTCCTGGCCACGACAGGAATAAACAATATTCTCTTCAGTAAAGAGGCAAATTTGGAAGAAAAAAAATACTTTCAATATATATAATATCTTTTTAATTATATTTTAATTAACTTTTCTCATCAAGCCGTCCATAAAAGTCAGCAAAGTACCGCCACATGGTCGTCAGTCCCAGAACTTATTGACTGTCGTGGTATAAACAACTTCACCCTCAGGCATTAATCACATCAATATCTTTGAAGAAGGATTAATCTCTGAAAAGTCCGGAAAACTCATTTCTTAATTACAATGGTTAAAAAAAATCCCATAAATATGTATTAAGTGTACTAAACAACTGGCATCTAGTAGGCAAAAGGAACAGTTTTGTTAATTTAGCATAAAAATTGTGTGGAGAAATTATAAACATTTAAAAATGAATTTTATCTTTCTGTCACCTTCCATTAAATCACAATCTTGCTCGGAAAATTTTCAAAATTCCCACTTTCAAGGTCAATTATCATCAACATTCTAAACTTCTTTTTTTATTATATGTTCCATAAGACATTATTTGCTTGTTTTTATCTGTAGAATGTTCTCAAAGTCTGTGACATTATATCCAGTGCAAATTATGTAAATTGCCCTACAACATAACGAGATTGTCATATTTCTGTATACAAATACTTTAAATTATTAATATTCACCCCAACTGAATTCACCCATTTAATTTTAATAAAAAGCGAAAAAAAAAGTTTTACTGCAGATCACAAAAATTATTTAGAATAATAATAATGATAACTTCGTATCAAGATATTGAAGAAAATTCAATTAGCAAGTAATTTTGCTTTCTTCAGCCATCTACCGGAATCTTGCACTAACTATTTTCTAACAAGTCTGCTTTAAATAATATAACTGTTCCAAGTGTTTTGATTGTTACAACGTCAGTCTATTACTATGTAAAAAAAATCTTAAGTTTAAACGATGCTATAGTCGTGGTTGAATGTATAAATTCTCTCTAGCTTAATGTATTACCATCCTCGGCAATGTCCTTAATTAGGAAGTAATTTTTTTAAAGTCAGTTTTTCTTTCGTTAAATTCTGAAGGATTTTTCTATAACGGATAAACCGGAACATGTTAAATTTCATTACTACTTAACAGACTGCATTAACTTTCCATTTGATCCTCTTATAACACAAGAATTGATGTTATCTTTCCGTAGAGTAAGATTAAAAAATATATATTTTTTATAATTGCAGTAAGCTATGTTTTAAAGAAGATAAGAAATCACATTTTGATGTTAATTAAAACTCATGAATTTTACTACAATCTTTGTTACATTATCTTTAAGTGTTTCATCTAGATACACCTCTCGAATTGATAAATGATAAAGTAAGTTAGGAGTAGGCCCCTAATATATGACTTGCTGATTAGGAGGGGGAGAGAGAGAAGAATAAAGACGTAACGCCATACCCCTTCAACTGTCTGAACGGTTCTCCCTCCACCACTTGTTGGTTAATCACAGTACTATAAATACTACCCTTAATTCTAAAATGAATTAATATATATTTTATAGAGTTTTAGTAATGAGAGATAAGACAGAAACGTTTGATAATTATTTATCTCTGTCCATTAATCGAACAAACGCAAAAAATGGAACTTCCCACTTTTAGGTTTAATTAATATTAAGCAAGTGTTGCAAACTGATAGAAGATAAAAATTCCACTTTGAGGTGTGTTTTATAAAATTCAATTCTACATATTAAAAAAAAAAAAACATTGCTAAAGCTTTGTCCAGTCCGTCCGGCCTTTCTACTGGACAGATTTTGATCATCCTTTTTTTTTTCAAAAAAAAATATCCGGCTTAACATGTAGATGAGTCATCAATGAACCGCATTCCGCTCCGTCAAGTCTCAACTGAAGGAAAAAAGTGTTTGGGTGTTCTACCCTATGTATTCCTTATGTGGAATATTTCTCGCCAAATTTGTCCAGTCCGTCCGTCCGTTCTACTGCACCGATTTTGATCATTTTTTTTTTTTAAATATCCGACTTAATACGTAAATGAGGCATGAATAAACCGCATTCCTCTCTGTCAAGTTTCAACTGAAGGAGAAGTCTTAATTCAAAATGGTCGCCCAAAAACGCATTTTCCAAACCACTGAAACTAAAGAAACGAAATTTGGTATGAAGGTGTACCATTACGAGTAGGTTACAATAAATATGGCAAAACTCCTTTATGGGGTCGCAGAGCCCGGCTGGTATGAGGACAGATTTTTATCATGAGGGAACAGTCTCCCGGAGAGTCTGGTTACGATAAGGTGGGTGCATCCCCAAAACTCCCCAAGTTTCGGGGTCAGCCAACCACGGGGGAGCGAGTATTATTTACAGTCCCGATGACTGTTGGCAACGTATTTTATTCACTCCGCACCAAGGGGCAGGGAGATCAGCAAAACTCCACCCTGGGGACGCAGTCCTGCCCGGAAGTTATGGGGCGAAGCCTCCCGGAGGTATGGGTGCAGATCTTTATCATGGGGCACAGCCTCCCGGAGAGTCTGGTTACGATAAGGTGGGTGCAGCCCTAAAACTCCCCAAGTTTAGGGCGAAGCCCACCACGGAGAAGCGAATATTGGTTACAGTCCCGATGACTCTTGCCAAAGTATTTTATTCACCCCGCACCAACAGGCGGGCAATAAATTCTTAAATTTAAATGTGGATTGTTGTAAATAAAAATATGTAGACATAATGTTTTAAATCATTATAGTAGTATTTGGCAGGAGTATTAGTAGTAGTAGTAGTAGTAGTAGTAGTAGGAGGAGGAGGAGGAGGAGGAGGAGGAGGGTTAGTAGTAGTAGTAGTAGTAGTAGTAGTGGTGGTGGTAGTAACATATACAGCATATTTGCACCATGGGGGCGCAGCCACACAGAGATTATGGTAACGACAAAGGGGACGCAGCCCCCAAAATTATCGAGTTAAGGGCGCAGCCCGCCACATGAAAGCGAGTAGTAATGAATGGCTTAATAACTGTTGCCAACATTCTTTTCGCGATTCGATTAGCATTCTGTATTAAGATAAATAAGACCCCAGGACTAGCCCTCGATGTCGTAGGCATATATATATTTGTCTTAACCTGTTTTTCAGTCATGAACAGTTGTATGTCGCACTGTCACGTGCGACATCTTTTGAGAATGTAAAAATTGAACTGAAACCAATTAGTCGACGTACCGCTAACGTTGTTTTTAAAGAAGTTTCGTAAATTTAGAGATTGTTTTATATTTATTGTTCTATTAATAATTACTATTTTATAATTTAGTGTGGTTCTCTTCTGTGTTTGTACTATAATTTAAAACATTCTTCATTTCTAATACTTCATTACTTCTTATTTTTAAATATCCATTTCCTTTATATTCAATGCTGCGGAGCAGCACGGGTGCTCTAGATATTTTTTTTATTACATGAAGGACAACAGGAAAATCAAGGTATATCAAACCCAAAAGTTGACCAAGTACACAATAACAACGAAGCAGTTGGTCTCCACTAGCGCTTAATCGTATAAACTTGTCGCTTTATCTTTGATTGCCAATTATTCCTATAGTAGTACAATTATTCTGATTTCAATAAAATATAATGGTGCATAGTTATGGTGATAAGCTCAAGCAATATGTAATGTACATGGGGTATATCTATAAATAGTTGCGTCTCCACTTATTTGTTTTCATTTACCAGTAATATTGTTAACGAAAGTTATCTGGTAATGTAAGTATTTGAAGAAGGTAAGTTTATGGTTACAACCAGAGCTGAAAAGGGTCAAGTTTTGGACCGGATCAACGAGTCTATAATGGAGACTCGGCTTGATCCGGTGAGCCGGTTTCGACCCAATGACCCGTAAGACAGGATTGTTTTAATTCTTTTCTTATTACACACTGTTGCGTTTGAACCCCCTTTTTATTTACGGCGTCACCGAGACCGGGAGGTATTTTACCCTCAGAGCACGAGAATTTCGAAGCCGAAAAGTTCCGAACATTAGTAATAACACATAGAAGTAGTCTCACATCCACGGAAAGAACAACAACAACAAAAAAGCCCCAGTGGTGTTCAAACAATTACCAACTTAGGTAGCCGTGTGGTCTGAAGTGTTAGTATCCGATCATCGGGTTAACGAATCAGTCAGCCTAGTCAAGACTTCGATCAAGACCGGATCAATCGGGTGAGATATGTTCGGGTCAGGCCGGGTCATCGGAGTTAGCAAATGTGACTGGTTTTCAGCTCTGCTTAGAATGAGTTATCATTCACAAGATTTGACCTAATTGGCTGTTAAAATTTCTTAGGTTCGCAGAACGGAGTTTTAAATTTCTCGTTTTAACAGCAAACGAATTTGAATCTATTAATTGTAAGCAACCGTTACAGAAATAGAAAAAGTTTATAAACTCTGTGAGTTATGAGACCAGGGAAAGAATGTTATTAGCCAGAATCAAAATACTATAAAGAGATGGAGATAACGTTCTAAAGCTAATTAATGTTATCCAATCCATCAAAGGGACAAGAACAATACAGAATCAGAAGGGCCAATCAGTGTAATGAACAACATATCCACAACTATGCTGGTTTCTTCTTCACTGAAAATGTCCTATCCCATGATAGTAAAACTTTAAGAAACCTGTTGAGAAATGGGATGCAATACCATGTGTGAAATCGTGATTACTGCATGAACATCATGCAACTGTTGATCGTCAGGTCAAGAAGAACGGGACCCCGAGTATTCGAAGAATCAACTAGCTTTTTTGGTCTCTTCTTTAAATTTATTTTAACAGTCAGTCAATTTTTCCGTTAAGTTTAACGCTGAAGAACGCATTTTGGTCTCGAGGGTACCTAACGTGACCTAACACGTTCTAGCTTCTTATGCAATCCACAACAGCCCAATGTCCTGGACTCTGTCTGTGGAAGAACATGGTCCGAGGGCGGTGAGTATTTTCTTTTCGAGTTCTTAAATTTGTCATCCCAGGCGGTCTTCATCCAGTACAGAGACATAAATACAGCAATTATCTTAAACTAACCACGTTTGAAAGAAAAAGTAAAGTTGGGTAGTGGTGCCAAGCGATGGGCGCCCAATTTATTTGATGTAGGACAATGTTCCTTCATCATCTCAAAACATTTATGGTATTATTGTGTCGAAGCGAAAGGAAGTGGAGATAGTCCAAGCCGTGTAATATATCCTACTAGTTGGAATCACTGTTTTTGACCACTAAGTGAATGACCATCGATGATTCCTTCTCATGGGTGGGATTTCTCTTAGATAAGAGCCAACGAAATAAAAATCGTGACGTCACAGATTGAAGAGAGACCTCGCCCCCGATACACAGTATAGGAAAGAGATAGATAGATAGATACAAAGAAAGAGAGAGAGTGAGAGGAGAAAATGAAGATAGGATAGCTCTAAAGTCAAAGAAAGAAAAAGAGGAAACGTCTGGTTGCAAATCTCCTGTGGGAAGCCATAGGTTATACATTAGCCCAAATTTATCTCTGATCCTCTCTAGTAGTCAGCTCTTGAAGAGTAGAGAGGAAAGGAAGAGGAGAAAAGAGAGATAAAAGAGAAATAAAAGGGGAGGGAGAATGAGAAGAGAGAGAGAGGGAGTGATAAAAGTAATACTTGTGGCATCATGTATCAGAGAAATAAGTGGAAGGAGGTAAAACAGAAGTTATCATGGCTGACACACACAGGGTGAGAGGTTCTTTCATATTCCATTGGGACCAGGACTAAACACACACTCATGAAGAGAGTTTGAGGGAGAGGGAAAGCTCGTGGAAGCACATGCTGGATTACACTAGGTATAGAAACGCGGGTATGAGTAAGATCATAAAGAAGGAAAATGTATCTTTATAAATACTCCCTAATTACAATTTTCTGAACGGAATGAAGGAAAAGTATCTGATATGAGGCTTAAACTTCTAAGAGTCCCGATGATGATAGTCATGATGATTTATGTACCATTCATAAAATAAACGAAAGTGTTGATGGTTTTCCATGAAAAACATTCCTCTAGTTTGAGGAGTCAAGAGACATACCAAAGAAGAAACTTGAGGGAAGTGTTAGATAAAACTGAAGCCAAGGGGTATGTATCGCAGTAGTATACTTAATAGCAAGTTATCACATGACAGTTTACGAAAGATAGCGTTAAGAATCGAATAGCTGTAAATTTATTATAAATATCAACTTCACCTTGGGGTTGGGTAATAACCAATTTCCTTGGACTTAACTGACAGTTGTTATGGGAGGACCTGACAGGTAGAGGGAGATTGTTTGACATGTCGTAAACTACCGACCTGGTTTCTACGGAAAGAAGGGGCATGTGTAACGGACTGCTACGAAGAACCACACAGAGAGAGAGAGAGAGAGAGAGAGAGAGAAAGAAGTGTGGCGGGATAAAAGGAAAGAGAGAATTGATGGGGGCTGATGCTTTCTTTTTAAGCAACATTACACCCATGGGTAAGATAGTCCAGTTTAATAGCCCACTAAAAGCACATTTTAACGGGAACATAAAAACATCAGTTCAACAAAATGGGGAACCTGTAAGGGAAGTTTTCTTTTGACTCTTGGATAAAAATATCCGTGATGAAAATTTGGAAGTGCTTGTTGAAATTCATCTTTGATCTAATAATTTTACAAAAATTCGAAGTGAAAAGTCCATAATACACAGCTACGTTTTGCTTCAGTGTAATATTTAGACGAAGAAGTTAAATATTTACGTTGTGCTCTGCAAGTGTTAATTTAATTAATTAATTAGTTTCTGAGCTGCACAGGTAGGTAGGGCATACTCCTAAGCAATTTACAAGTGTGAAAGATATCATTCCTTTACGCACGTACACAAAATTCAGGGACAGGTATCGGGAAATAAGAGTCCAGGGATTCTGGGGTAATCATTTTGGGTTTGTCTGGCGCCATTCTTCAACAGCACACCATTAGAGTACAAGGAGGTGAATATTAATTTTCTTTTACTTTAAAAGGATATTGCATCATATTAAAAATTCGAACCTGACTTGGCATGACATCATACCACTAGTATCGACTGAAAGCGAATGATCTCTCTACACAAAAGCCTCACTTCATTTATGGCACTCGAACGGACTGAGTCAATTTTCATAATAGTTCAGCTGAACTAATCGACTATAAAATCAAATCCAGCAATCGCGGAATCTATTTATGCAACAATGCGTTGCTGTTCAGCAACAATGCTTTATTTACTTCCCTTGCGGCAGTTCAGGTTCTTCAGTATATGCGATATAGTCGATCATCAGCAATATCTGCTTCGAATTTTCAATACGCTAACATTCTGTTTTGTATTATGATCTTGTCTGTCAGTTACAACCCTGGCAGTTACAATCCTCCATCATCCCTTTCCACGAAGCATATGATCACGGAGGGATATCATACCTCAGCTTCGTCTGGTCCTGCCTGTCTGTCTCCACATGTTCTTATAGTGATTTCAGACCACACTGTTCATTTTTTAATAGATTTTCTATTTCTTACCACAAAATTTATCTGAAATAAATATAAATATGCTTTTGGCATATTCTAACGTTTAGATATGAAACAATTTCAAAACTGATCGGCCTTAGTTCAGTTAGTAGAGCGTTGACTTTGTATTCGGGAATTTCTGAGTTCAATAACAGCTGTAAACTATCCTAAGATGACGTTTTTCTTTCAGGTGCTTTTCCTCAGTCATACCAGGAAAATGTCGGGTTGGTACCTTCAACTTAGGACTTGGCTGATTACTTCACAAATCCTTTTCCCTATCCTATACCGGCCTGATCCACTAATGCCTGAATTCCATAAATAAATTCAGACAATTCAAGTTTAATTAACTTGAACAATTTTTTAAAAAGAAAGTGTGGTTGTAAACTCGCTGTAAAACCAATAACGGGACGGGGCGAGAACGGACGAATCCAGTGAGATCTGGTACAACGCGCGTACTGCGTATCGTTACTATACTTCCTCCCCGCACAGAAAAAAAAAACTGTAAAGATCTTTCTGTAAAATATAAAAAAAAAAATAAAAAAAAAAAAATTGTAGGATAGCTATTTCCAAGAAGGTTTTATTGGTTTAAAAAATCACTCGAATTAAGCTTAACTGTGATCATTAATTAGAGGGAAATAAGAGGTTTTGCTGGAGGATTTGATAAGAATACATACATAGGCAATTTCTTTCTGGTATTAAAGAAAAAAAAATACATAAGTGTGTGTGCATGTATTCTATTTATGTCATATTAACAAGACACTCTAACCTAACAATCTCGTTCCAGTCTGTGTGCTTTTCATCTGCAGGAAAACGAGGAGACTCTTTGACTAGTGCGCTCTATCTCCTCTCCTTCTCTCTCCTTTTATCGTATATAATGTAAGGATGTTTATTTTATAAGAGAAAGAGAGGTTCGCTCATGAGTAATATTAAAATTTGCTTGTTAAAAGTTCTGTCTGTAGTGGAGTCGACAGAGGAGAATGAGGGCGGTGGAGGAAAGGAAAAGAGAGCACCTCCTCTCCTATTATTAGCATGCACTGTTAAAATTATAAAGCTAATTTCAGAGGCAAGAAAAGTTTCTCATCCCCAGGGCGGATAAAGTTAATAATCCTGGGATCTGCTGATCCGTTGTAGGTACTTACCCCGAGCCACTCTACAAGCACTGCCCGGGTTTAGTAAGTCATTTGCATATGCGCTGCGTACCTCATTATGGGTGAAGGACATGGAGAAAGAGAGATTGAGAAAGAAGGGAGAGATAGAGAGAAACTTTATTTAGATTACTGTTATTCCTTTTTTCCCCGTGTATATATCTATATCTGTGTATGTATGTGTGTGTGTGTATGTGTGTGTGAATTTATGTGTTTCTGTATAATTATGAGGAAGTGTCTATAATTGTCGTTTTTTTTTTTACTTTTTTAATATAGGGTGCGGCAACAAAAACTACATGAAGTTTATTATACAAGGTGTAGCAAAAGAAACTATACACTATACAGGGTTTACACTAACATGAAGAACGTGGAAGTTTAAAAAAAATCAATTTTCATGTAAAAACGTTCCAGAAAAGATACGAAATTTCAAAAAAGAAACTATCGAAAACCCCGGAAAAAGGGGTTTTGTAGTTTTGTGAACATTGTATCTCATTCCTCTACACAGAAAAAAAAAAAATCCTTGTTTGTCGTTAACCCAAAAACGTTCAAATAGAGCCCAAACAAAGTTTTACTTTTTTTCGATAAACTTTTGTTCAAACGAATTTGTTTGACACCAATGAACAAAAAAATTGATGGTACCGATGAAACTTGAACACCATCCGGTTACTTGGTAGCTCGATGCGTTACCTACGACACAACAACGCTTGTTGGCTGAAGATAAGTGGAGTTCAGCTCATATAGGAAAACATTTAGAACTTAAAATTTCCAACATCATAACTGCAAAGAAGTACAATATTACTTTACTATAAGGTCTACTGTATGTTTCTCAACAAAATCAATATCCCGTTAAAGTGTTTCTTCGTATGTTACCCTAATTACCAGTATATCAAATACGTTCTAAACCTTAGAATCAGCTTTGTTTACTAAAATTCATGTTTTTTTCCATTAAACAAACTAAATTTGTTCCAAACTCATTCGTTTGTGGCAAGCCCATGAAGTATTCAAAATTAAGCAAGATTTTTACTACAAAAGAATACTCCAGAATTTTTAACTGCTGTTCTAAATTCTGTAATTGAAAGCAATAATATTTCATTACGTAATATTAAAGTTTCAAGCTTCGCTTTTATATAACTATAACGAAACATGTGAGTTAGGAAGTGTGGCGCCATAGTGATATAGGTAGCGTGTCAAACTACGGGACCTTGGTTCGATTCTTGGTCGGCGTTGTTATATTTTATCAGTGCTCGTAATTGAATTCGTTTAAACAAATTTCGTTGAGATAAAAGAAAGCTTTGTTTGGGTTCTATGTTAACAAATCTTTTGGTAACGAAAAACAAACAGTTTTTATTTTCTGTGTAGAAATATTATTTATGCAATAAGATGTGTTTGAAACAGGTTGCTTTATAACAGTAAGGAAATTACGTAAAATACTTGAGCTCTGTATTTCTGTACTTAAAAATCATATTTATCGTATATGTTTTACTCTGAAAGTAAGTGAATACTTTGTCAGAAAAATCTGGAAACGTCAGAAAATTCGTCTTAGTCAAATTGACCAAAATTTGGCAAAACTATTTCTAGACAGATTAAAGATATTAATATTTTCTTTACTCACTGGGAATTTCTTACTATTTGCTCCTAGGTTGAGCGTTCTCAATTCCTGCGGTAGGCTATTCCTCATTGCGTTGAAGTTTTCTTACACCTCTGCGTGATGCGAGAATTACACTCTGCTGAATTGGTTTCATCATTCTTGTTTTCAAGATAAAAGTGAATTTTATTGGCGGTAACAGCACTATGGCTTACACCCGTCTATTTTTCAATCCTAACATTCATAGTTTTGTAGAAAATTTAACCTTGTGATAAAGAAAATACCATTAATAAAAGAACATAAAATCGGAAACTATCGCTATGTTTAACATAGAATCGTATAGTGAGATCTCCTTAATAAATTTAAGATAACTTTAATAAATCCATTTTCACGCTCACGGCTCAGACGAAAGACTACTTACTAAAGCTGAAAGTCTGTTTCTGAAGCTAGAATCCAAATATTTAAGCATCCACTCTTTAGTCTTGACGTAATTTGATAATTTCATCTTGATCTATACACTTTGTAGCATGCTTGGGTTTCTATAAAGACATGAACTATATAGGGTGTCTATAGTCTGAATGTTGGAGAAAGCCTGAATTGTATGATTCTGGCGATCCGAATCAATGGCAACCCGAATATGTACTTATTCAGCTTTTAGTTCATAGATGAATCTGAAGTGAATTGGTCCTGAGACGGCTGATACATAATATCTTTCACATCAGAGTATTTGTACATTTTGCCTTTAAATCATTGATTTTCGAGTGGTGTGTCAGTTTAGTTAATATTACAACATATAACGCACATGACGTAATATAAAAATGTAAATCCATTTAATCAGCATATCATATTACAATAGATTTGTTTGTAGTTTCAGAATAAGCACGATGACGTGGTTTCTAAATTCTATGCAGTTGTTGTTGAGTTCTATAATTTCTAGACTCTGATTGGCTACAGGGAACAGTACATAGAAAATTAACCTGCATTCTTAAATGTGTACATATTTGCTGCTGTCTTTGAAAGGCTTTCTTACCTCACCGACAGATGTCCCTGGACTCATTATTTTATTTTTTTAAAGATTCCTGTAATAAATTTTGTAATTGGTTCAGCATTTTCTGTTAATTGATATATGACAGTACGAACCAATCAGAAGCTTAAATTTATCAGTAAAGAAAATAAGTTACTGAAGTCAGAGACACCTCCTGGTGTGACATGAAACTTCTTCAAAGCCAGAAAGCAATGGGTACGTATAAATGCATGTTGATTTTCTATATGGTTCTGTCAAAATATAGTGTGTACGTTTTAGTCTATTCTACAGTTTTAGGTTTGTATTTGTAATACGGTTCGTCTTCTGTCCTTATTCTATATTTTCTAGCTAGTTCTTGTGGGCGCTATTACTTGCATCCCTTTTCGCCAGGAGATGATATTATTATTATTATTATTATTATTATTATTATTATTATTATAACATAATCAAAGAGAAAGTTCAGAAGAGACTTTGAAGTACTTCGAGGCTAGCAATTTCTTTTCTTGGAAATATCCGTATGTCCGAAGAATGAGGACATATTTTCCCTCTGAATGTGAGTCTGAATGCTTATTAGCGCACTCAGTGTTTCAGGATTACTTCTTCAATGCCTTTAGTACTCATTTCCTTCAGAATAGCTATCTTGTGTCAGCAGCCGCCGGTGGTTGTCTCCATTGGATGTTGCACTCAGGCCCGCCGCTAGCCACAAAGAGGGGGCCACGAAAAATTTAGGCAAGGGTTTCCCTTACCCATTTCATTCTTCCACTCTTCCTTCTTTCTCCTTTTTGATACCGCGTTTGTATTGTCTGTTATTTCCCTCGAATCATCAAGCTGGTCTCTTATAGGTCTAATATTTGTTTCAAAGTGGAGAATGCCTTTTCTGCCAAGGAAGGGTCAATTTCTGGATTTTGAAGTTGATTAAACAAAATTTCCACAAGAGGCATTATTTTACTAAAAGGAAAAAAAAAAGTCAGAAAAGAAAATGACTGCTAACAAGTGTTTTCTTGAGTACTTCAGCCCGATGGATTGTTTTTGATTTTTTATCTTCCTTCATCTTCACTATCTAATTCGTGCATTGAATAATATCCTTTTTGTGTTCAAAGACAGTATTTATGCTTGTGGACAGGAAGTTCCAACGAATATCGGTGTACTAACTACTAACAGAATACTAACTCGGTGTAACCATTTCTAAAACTGCGACTTGCTGGGGACTACCATAAAAAATTCACACGCCTTTCAAATTTGAGAAAAAAATATTACATTTCTATTTATAAAAGCATCTTTCCTCATAAATAGATTCACTTAATGAGCGTAACAATGTATATACACAGCATTTGAAATGGGACGATAAAATGTCATAACATTAAAATTATGATTTCGCGATTAAAGTAACACGAGTTGCCCACGATGACCTCTATCTGAAAGCGATACTAAACTCACTGCTGATGCTGCCAAAAAATTTCATGAATACACGAAGCCAGGAAACGGAGAGAACACTTAATCTCGTTTGTCCACTTCCAGTCTAAACCAATGTGGATCAAATTGTCAGTTCTAACTCAGCTGTTTACACTTAATATCGCTGTGTGGCCCGTTTTTTAATTCTTGCAAAAAACTTAAATATTATTTGCAATATTTTCTATTACCTGGAGGGTATGGTATACTATTATATGAATAACTCATCAATTTAAATTTAAATAAAAAAAACTGGCCTCACAGCGATAAAATTGAGTTGAAACTGAAAATTTGGTTCACATTGGATTAGACTGGAAGTGGACATACGTGTTTAAATACAGTGTATTTGCTCTGGCGTCTATCTTTCTACAATAAGCAGTCACTCCAGTATCATTACGTACAGCTCGAGTCGCGCGTACACATACTCGCTCACGCACACGCACATACACCCCCGACACACACACATATATGCACGCCGTCTCTCTCTCTCTCTCTCTCTCTCTCTCTCTCTCACACACACACACACAGAGAGAGACTGCGAGTAAATGATGGGGGATAACCAACGGCTTTCTGCAGCCTGCGCGGAGTCATTGCGCGCCACTTCCACCTTCTGGAAGCAATGGAAACCCAAGGAATCGAGAAATAAGTAGAAAACATTGTTCGGCTTTGTAGGTCCTTGCAACTTCCAATCTCTGTGTTAATTTGTATTAGAAATGTCAGTCGAGCATCCAGCGAAGGGGAAGACTCTGTAGCGAGTTGAGCTTTAAAACAAGTGCGGGCGAATCACAACACCAAGATTAAATTGTGAACTTGTGAAGTACTTTTTTCCCTTTCTTAAAAGGAAACTATTGTTTTTTTTAGCACGGAGGGGTACAATATTAATACACTGAATTAAAAATTTTAAAAAAAATTAAGAATGTAGGTGTTGTGCAACGGGGCAACAATGATACATACCGCCACTGTATTGTGTAGAATTCCGGTCCACTTCTTCTCATCCAACTATAATTTACTATGTTCTTTGTTGAGGAAATTATATAGCAAAACAAAAACCTGTGTTAATTTCACACATTTTTGACTACCGCTTTTGCGTGTTAATGTAACACCATCACATTTAGCATATAAACCCGTCATTTTGCTTGAATAACATCTTGTTTGTGTTGAATTTGTGGCGGTATTTCTTTAAAACAATGCAAATGTCGTTCAAACAAAACCACGAGATTGAATTGGTTTTGAATTTAATTTAAGACCTTCAGGCATGTGATACTCAGGCCGGGACTACAAAATTCGTCACTTTTCTTCTCATATATTGAAAGACTAGTGTAAAAAATGAGTGTTACTGATTTTATCACAACATATTGAACATACTGAAATATTCAAAAATTAATTCATTTAAAGTGTACAAGAAGTGCATTTTTACAGTGTATAATTCACCTATAGAAGAAGAAACACAGAGACTGGAAACTGTAATTAACTCATTGTGTTTCAGCACAATATTGAACGGTGCATCTATTACCTATGCTAATACGGTATCACAGTGAACATCTGTCTCTAAGAATTATATATTCCGATTAGTATGGATGAATACAGTTGCATCTGATTTAATAGAACAGAATATGTTCATTAACTGAAAACTTGCGAGTATAATTCTATCTTTAGGCTGATAGTTTAAACCCACCGAATGTCAATATAGATTCAGAAGTAATAAGCGTAGGTGTTCTCATCAGCAGATGAACCACACTCAATGTACTTTAAAAAAAAAACTGCGCATTAATTTTTAAGTTGCCGTATTGAATGTATCATATTAAAAAAAGACGTACAAACAAAAAAATAATCTACTTACATTTACCACATGTGAAAGGCGAGGGTCAATTAGTGAATAATAAATACTGTTGTGGTTTCGACGTTATTAATTTGTGACAATAACAACTGCTTTTAAAGTTCGATGATTATAATTTAACGCTTTCACTCATCGCTACCGTTCACTAGCTTAAAAAAGCAGGTGATTTAGAGCTCCACTCTTGTGTACTGAATATTTGTGCAGTAAAAAAAAAACAGTTGTTTTAAAAAACTTAATTCCTATTTAAATAAAAAATCTGAAAGTTATATTTTCAAGTTGGGAAAGCTCCTATATATAATTCGTATTTGGATTCCGCCTGTATTTTCAGTTGGGAGACTTAAGTGGAGTTTTGCAGTCTTTTTTTTTATATCGATTTTTGATATTAAAACATTTAAAGTTGAGGGGTTTAATCGAGTATTTGGCGGGTGATACCCCCACAGAAGTATGGCAGAAACACTGCTATCGGGTCATCAACTAGGTGAGATGTAATCTGTGCAACTTTTCGACAAAAACATTCGTATCTTTAGGGTAAGTATAAAGATTAGCTGAATCTGTTATTGGTTAAAAAAATCTGGGTCTGTGATTGGCTACGAAATATACGCCGGTGATTGGCTAGAACATTTTCGTCTATAATCAGTTAGAAAATGCGTCCTTGTGTCTCCTTGAAACATCGTCTGGAAATGGCAATGAGACATGTGTCTCTCATTGGCTTATAGAAGCGCTTCTTTGATTGGTTGACCATGATTTATATCGTTTTATTGTACAGTTATGTCTGTTCTTGTTGAGTTCACTTACTTACTGCTGTTTCTTCAATTTGCTGTCCCATAACCTAAACGTTTCTCTAATATAATTCTGTTTTCTTTCTTCAACTGTTGTTTTCACTTCTTGTCTTCCACAGACGTTCTTTTCTCAGTCAACTTAAACAACCCGCATATACGTAACTGTATTTAAATGACTTTTATTTGCTTTGGTAGAAAGGGTGAATGCAGTTGTTGGAAACATCATGGAGCAACATTTTTGTCTTTCCAGTGTCAAGGCTTTGAATTTGAAACAAGTGCACTGAAGTTGTTTCTAATAGGCATTACTGTTGTTAAAAGATTTTTTTTTTTTGTGAGCTGAACGAAGCTGTCGCTCACTGAATTATAATTTCAATTGAATTTCACATTTATAGCCTTTAGATATCTTTAGCTCATGCTAGTCAGTCACGCACTGACTTTGAGAGCTGTTGTATGATAGCTATGAACTAACGTAAATTATGTCAAACTAATGTTTGTTAACATTTTCAATAGATTCAATTTATAGCACTTTATTTATTCATAAAGAATTTCCGTAAATTTTGAGATAATCGTTCGTTATTTTATTTTTGTTACATGCATTTGCTTTCAATATATATATAAAATAGCACCACCAAAACGTGATTTCATTCAATTTGGAAACAATTTTTTTACCAAAATACAATACCGCTGCCTGCCTCTAGCTATTGCCTATAGACTTCCTATTATCTTATTTGACATTGGTCTCATTCAACGTGATGAGCGCTCAGTGAGCCTTCTGGGATTGGAAACCCTTCGGATAACAAAAAGCTTCTAGAGCTCAATGAACAATTGATTATTGTAAAGCGCTCCGTACTTCTTCTATTGGTATTGTCGATGTATGTTTATCAGTAATGGTAACGTTTCTCCTTTAAAATGTTTATTGCATTTGCTGCATTTAACGCGGTGAGCTGCTCGTGAACCGCACAGCAACGTGTCCTTTGAATGTCAGTGAGAACTTCCGGCTCACTGTGAGCCGCCGCCATTTTTTGAGCCTAAAATTTTCACGCTCAGTTGTGAGCCGAAAGTTGGACGCCAAGAAGCAGTGGAAGACGAATCTGTTAAATACGGTATATAGAGAAGTCTTTCGTTGGGCGTATAGAAGTTAATAAATGATGCTCGTGAGTGTCGAGATGACTTTAAGAAATGCAATAAACCTTTGAAAGGAGAAACGGTACCTTTATTGGTAAACATACATCGACAATACCAATAGAAGTACGAAGCGCTTGACAATATTCAACTGTTTGTTGAACTCTACATTCCGATTCCAGAAGACTCAGTGAGCGCTCATCCGCTCATCCCATTGATGTAGCCATTGTTTTAAAGTCATCTCGACACTCATGGGCATCGTTTATTAAGTTCTATACGCCCAACGAAAGAATTCTCTATATATTTAACAGATACATCTTCTACTATTTCTTGGCGTCCAACTTCCGGCTCACAAGTGAGCGTGGAAAGTTTGGGCTCAAAAACATTGCGGCGGTTCACAGCAAGCCTTTCCAGCTAGGGATAAAAAAAGAAGTTGATTCCGACTAAGTGGCATTCAAAGGACAAGTTGCTGAGCGGCTCACGAACAGCTCACCGCGTTGAATGCAATCGTTATTCGAAGATATTAGGACCATGTATGTATTTTAAATTTTAATACACAAAATTCGACACATCACTTTTAATACCTATCGCCGAGATTTTGAATCTTGAAAAATTTTATACTGTCAAGCGATTTCTCTATCTGTGCAAGGAAAGAGATAACGGATTCCTTTCTGCCGGAACGTATTCAATGCTTTTTCTTTATTATTATTTTTAATGAAGAATCAAAAATCTATTATATGAAGCCGGGTTTGAGTTACTGGTCTCCCACCAGGCGCCTCCCCAGGTGGCGGATAGGGGAATACCGACCAGATATGGTGGATACCGGAAATATACCGGGGTAGACCAAAACCAGTAATGCTGCCTTGCAGTTAATAGAGGGACCTACAAAGGCTAGGGGAAGATAACTCCGAACAAAAATATCATAGTGAAGGAAAGCAGCTTCACCATTACCATCCTGAGGCTAAAGATGAATGACATCGGCAAAGCTCAGAGATGGACAGAGGACGACATCTTGAATGTCTACCTTTACTGCGAGGTCCTAGAGCTGACAACTCTACACCGCTAAAACACGTCAAGAAATAGTAACAGATGGTTCATGGATTCTGCTGGGGTAAAATATTCCGGAGGTAAACTAGTCCCTCATTCGGATCTCCGGGCGGGGACTGCTTGGGGGCTCCAAGAACAGGATTAAGAAAGATCTTACAATAGGAACGTGGAACGTACGAACGTTATACGAAACGGGTGCTCTTCAGGTGGCGGTACGCGAGACCGAGGAGTACGAGCTAGACACATTAGCAATACAAGAAATTCGGTGGGAAGGTCAAGATAGCATCCGACAGGGCAAGTGAACTTTTTACTACGGGGAACATAGTATCACGATTTCAGAACAGGATTCCTCCTTAAGAACAGTATCCTTCAGGTGGTTCAGAATATAGAGTTCGTAAACGAAACACTGTCCTACGTTACGATACGTACTCGATGGGGCAACATGGTTTTAATAAATGTGAGAGGCAATTCGTGAAAGAGTTAAGAGCGCAGCGAAGGAACGTGTAGGTGAGAGGAAACAACAGAAAAACAAACCTTGGTTTGATGAAGAATGCCTTAAGCTTCATGAGGAACGAAAACAAGCAAGGTAACAATAGACAATTCATAAATACGAGGCAAAAACCAACCACAGTAACGCGAAACGAAATGCCAAACGCGGGTTCAGAAACAAAAAGCGAGAATATCTGACGCAGAAGATTCAGGAGATAGAGGAAAACGGGAAGACAAAGAACTTGCGAGAACTATACAAAGGGGTACACTCGTTAACAAAAGATTATCAGCCGAGCTTAGGAATGATTAAAAATGAACGTGGAGATCTTCAGGCGGATCCGAC
>JAGDQP010016636.1:0-14736 GCA_022664845.1 Lepisma saccharinum
AGACACTTTCAGTTGACACACTCCATCCGGAACGATGCGAATGTAACTACATCCCCGCGATGGTGTTAACATTTCAAGTAAGCTTACGGTGAAAAAGGTACACATTTAGTGAATCATTTGTACACCTCAAACAGTTGTAAATAGTGCAGATGTTTAGTAGCAAAATACGATCCGAATCGATGGCAGATAGGTGCAGGTGAATGGTGTCGAAATAAAGAGCCTTTGTCTTTCACCAAACCGAATAGAGAGATGATCATTTACATTCGAAAGGTCTCAAGTTTTAAGAGGATTTCAAGCCACCGGAAATCGAATCCGGGATATGTTGATTTTAGATGACTATTAATAAAAATAATACGCTGGTCTTTGATTTGTCAATAATATTTACAAGGACGTCAAAAAGATTATTGATATTGATAACAAAAAACGTAGTTTACTTGTTCTAACGTTAGAACAGGACTTATTCTCTTTCGACCCACATTTCATTTTTAATTTTCTCTTCGATGTGGCTTTTCATCAAGCCAGGGAAATGGTCAGCATCACTCATGTTAGAATTCCCTCCAGCCTCCTCAAATAGGAATGTTTGTTCGTTAACTTAATGGAACTTTTAGTTGTTTTTTTTTCCTCCTGCAACGAATGATGGAGAATGTACACACAACAAGAATCCCGGAAATTCTACACAAGACTCCCACCAACCCACGCAAAGCATTATTTTAGTCCACAAAACTACTGCAATAGAATTTATATATACATACGGCTCGATCTATATATCTACACACATCTCGTCACTCAGTTTCATTCTATAACAGAAGAAAAAGCGTAAACATTTTTTTCTATTTAATCAAAAAGTAAAAAAAAAAAGCTACACTGTCTAATGTTAGCCTTCCATCTCCCCAGCAATATGTTTTTTTTTTAAGCGTTTCATCATTTTCCTTCACTACTTACTGGGAAAGGATGATCTCAACACTTTGGAATGTCCTCCTTCAGTTACAACAACTTTGAATAGAAGGGAACACTAATTTAACATTTATAAGCTTTTTTTTTTTTTCAAGTCCTCAACACACTCGCATAATCTAAGATGCTCGGCGCTGATGGATATTTAAAAAGGGAACAATGGAATAAAAGTAGGCCACAATGTCCTATCGTACGGTACCCTCATTACAGAACTCAAGAATAAAAAAGAATGATGAATAAACTCTGGTGACAGAAATACTAAAGAGCAGAGAAAACTTAATCTTTCGCAGCTAAGGGGTAAAGATCAGAGACCCTATTCTGGATATGTAATGGGACAACAATACAGTGCTTCTTTCTACAGTTACACACTGAAAATCAAAGTACACTTAAAGTTCACAATATGCCCCGAAAAAATGTTTACAATATGTTTCAATTTTACCACGTTTCTAGTGCACAATATATGATCTTTTCGTGAAACTAATATGAACTACGCCACATTTTTAGTGCAGAACACGTGAACTTCTGGTGTCCTGAAACCTAATTCATACACAAAAAGTTCACTTAATAGTGACAACTGTACTAAAAGTGATCTGAAAAGGAACTCTAGATAATATGTACTACGATAAATATGAATTTAATGTGTTCAAAATATGCACTGTGGGTAAGAACCCAATAAAAAACACACATTGAGCACACAAAAACTCACTTTTGTTTCATTAGGTTCACATAAACTTCACATGTGTTCATATAATGTTTATTTTTGGTGTAGTTTTTGTGTGCCTTTTGTGCCAGGAGGTTTTCAGTGCAATAGTGATCTTTTCTGATCGTCAAACGCTTAATGTGTGTCTGTGTTTTATCTAATAAACCCCCTGACAAAAGGAATGCTTTCTTTCTTTCCTAAAAAAGAAGAAAAATAGTTTTGTTCAATTTGAAATGATTGATTAATTTAAAGTATACGAGAAGTTTACTTTCTTTCACACTGTTGGTTGAGATATATCAATGTCATTTCTCGAGGCGGAATTAAATACTATCCGCCTGACACTGCGGTTTACTAACATGTCCTTGGTGACGATTAGAGGATTCTGTCTGGACGGTACATATTTACAGCTCTCGTAACAATCAGAGAAAAATCTCATTTAAGTATTTGAACAAAAATAAATAATTTAAATGAAAGAACAAATAAATTAATTAATTTATAAACGAAAAAACAGTATTGATTTTTAATTAAATTTCTTTATTTCAAATGAAAAGAAAGGAAATAGTTAGTGTTGTGTGATTACATTGAAACGTTAGTTTCTTAAAAGTATACTATTGGGGGGGAAAGATAAAAGTGTTCAAAGAAAGGAAATTAACCATTCCTCTATAGCTGGGTAAGATCATACAAAAATTTACTTGCATTATTCCAGTTTCACATTTTGGTTAGTCTTTATTGTAATTTTAAATTTCTGCTTATTGAAGATAAAAAAAAATATGTTCTTAGAAATATAAATCTGATGTTATTAACAAATTTACTGGTGTCCAATATCAATTAAAGCTTGTGTGCTACTACTTCAAACGTAGACTTGAAATATAATAATTAAATTCATACATAATGTGCAGTTTTAAGTTCATATTATGGTGTTTGTTAGCTTTTATAGCAGAACAAACAACAGATGTGAGGCCGCACAGTTCGTAGCATTAAAACAGTTCGAATTTTCCAATCATGTCATCCTCCCAGTTAATATTTGTCAATTCCATTACTAGTTATTTGGAAAATTTCTCGCTACACTCGTAAAGATGCTACCAGAGGTATTGTATAACGGCTCAATGCCAAATAAACACTGAATGCTATCTTTATTTATCGCTATCCCCATGAAAGCAAAAATTCTTTTCGACTGGTTTCGGTTAGTGAAAATACACAGTAAATCGGTTTCTTAAAATTAAAAAAAAAAGTTCTTATCAGTGCACGGAGAAACAATTTTCTTAAAAATGAGATATCAACATTCTCATTTAAATGAAAATGAGAACATGCCGGTTTGCAACGAGTACTCCTGCTGATATCTCATATTTAAGAAAGCTTTTTTTTCCAGTGCACAGATAAGAACTTTTTTTTCTCAATTTTAAGAAACTGTTTTTTACAGTGTAGTTATTTCGCAAAAAGCAAAAGAAAGACATACCTGTTACCTGTATTGGAATACCAAAGAGACCACACAGTAGCCCTATGTGGTAGCTGTATATTGCCATCCCAAAAGGAATAATAGAACACCTCTATCTCTACACCAATTCCAGTGTTGGGTAACACCATCCAAAGTGTCCGGTACACCGTCTGGTGTTGACAAACACCTCTAGCGATGCTCAGAAACACCGTTACCAGTGTTGAGCAACGCCTTCATCCCTGTTCAAGTGCACGGCTAGAAATGTTAGGGAACACCTTCAATATTGTTGATTAACACTCCTAAACAGTGCCATTTAACAACGGTAACGGTGTTTCTGAACCCGTAGTGGTGTTTGCTAACACCAGAAACGGTGTTCCGGACACCCCGGATGCTGTTTACCCAACACTGGAATTGGTGTAGAGGTAGAGATGTTCTTTTGGGGTGGCAATAAACACCAATAATTTATTACTGTGTTTTCCGCTTTACAATACTCATATAACTTCAGTTTCACCTAAAGATAAGTAACATTTTAATTCCACCTCAATAAAAAGAATAATTTGAACCTCACTTTGAAAACACACACACAACCGACAAAAAAAATCTAACACAGGAAATAAAACCACAAAAATACAGTCAACTGGCTAAAACAAAATAGCCCATAAACATAATGCTACCTGTCGAAATATGCAATCAGCGGCGTAGTCACTGCTTAATATTTTCCGTTAGCAATACATGAATATACAACTACTATATTCAGACGCCTGAGCTGCATTTTACCGGTCGCAGCCACTACGTGGAAATTGAAAGTCATTCCTGAAAGCAAAAAAGCAGTTTGTTTTTTTATTTTACCATTCTCTCTATTTTGCTTGTTTTCCAAAACAGTTTGTCGTGTTAGAGGGTAAGAAATCAAGATTAGAAGCAATTACTGTGAGTATGCGATCGATTTCATTAATTGGAAAACAATTACAACCACCATCCTTTGGGTTGGTTTGCGAAGCACATTTTTTACGCACAACTAAACTACAAGCACTCGCTTTCTAAAATGAAATGGTAAGCATTTGTTTTCCAACATAAAAAAGGGGGAGAAAAATCAGTTGCAGCCATTTTCTCCTGTCCTCTATATTTAATTTTCAAAACATTTCCTCTTCTCTCTCTCTCTCTCGCTCGCTCTTTTAGTTTTGCAGTAATCTGCCATTTTATAATACATATGTGAGAGTTTGAGTGTGTGTGTTTGAGCACATATATATTGAGAATTTATATATGTGCATTTTTTAAATTTATATGTGATGTTTATGTGTTGAAATTAATTAATATTTCTGAAGCTTAAATTCTCCAATTAGCAAGTCTTGGTACGAATTATACAAATTCCATTTCCTAAAGCAAGAATATTAAACAGATAGAATTTTACTTCTGTTGATGCACTTATGAAACTTCTACCGGCGATATATTTGGCACTTGCTCAGTAGGTAGAGCGTTGGCTTAGCATTCGGAAGGTTCTGGGAACGATCCCACTAACGGTCTATCCTGATTGGTGTTTTTCCAGGGCTTTTCCTCAGCCAGACCAAGCAAATACTGGGATGGTACATACAAAACTAGGCCCTTGCCGATTAACTTCCAAGGTCCTCTCTCCCACCCTATCCTGGGCTGAACTTAAGAATGCCTAAAGGCCATAAATAAATTAAAATGCAGATTTAAATATTTGACATTTGGATATTTTTTTAAATGCTTTATTAGGTAATATACGACCTGCACTAAGTAGTAAAAGCAAGTTTTCCCAGAGTAAGACTTAACTAAAATATGAAATTTACAGGTCCCCAAGAACTACAGGAAAGATACACTTAAACATATTTACTTAAATTTCAGAGACAGTCAATATTGCTTGAAACAAAAGGAAAATTTTCACATTTGAATTGCAAGTTATAAAGAACTTTATCAGAAGCGTTGGTTAAATAGCAAATATGGTCTTCAAATGTGGCCTATTCTCTTAATTTGGCTCAGGTCGGGATAGGGTAGGGAAAAAAATATGGAAAGATGTCGGCCAGGGCCTAATTTTGAAGGTACCATCCAGGCATTTGACTGTTGTGACTGAGGAGAAACCCTGGAAAAACCTCAGTCAGGATGGTCGGCTCCTGGGATTGAACCCACGACCTCCAACACTCTCCTACTGAGCCACGGCCGATTGGCGTCTACTTTCTTACGACTGACGCTGACTAAAATACCAACGACACCTCTAGAAATGCAAAGTTTGTCCTCTACCTTACATGACTTTCAGTATGTGAGGATTAAGCTATTTGGGGACCCTGGGCTATTGACTCTGTTAGGGCACCTGTTACATTTCCCCGGTGTCGTTCCTATTTAGATTAGTTACTGATTAGTGGTAGGCTACCTGTGGGCCCTGGGCTGCAGCTATGTTAGCCACCACCTTAATCCGGCTATGGTGAATACCCATTTTCCCGAAGGTTCCGATAAGCCTCAGTATACCCTACTAATAAATCAATTTATAACTTATTTTATACATTGGTAGCACAACTTCTCGTTTGTCTAGGCCACAGGAAAAGAACGTACTTTATCCATTTTTTTGGCGAAATTGACACAAGAGTGCCATCAGTTAGCTCTTTGTTGAATGGCCTTTTTTTAACAAGCTATCATACATGAAGCTAACATACATAGTCCGTCTGCTAAAAGAACATCTTTATTTGATGTTCAGGTATACGCAATGCTAATTCTGAACTTTTAAAACGCTATCCAGTAAAATTAATGAAATAGATAAAGCACGTTCTTTTCCTATGGTATTCATGTGTAATCCACATTGTATGTTTTCAAGTAAATACGACAAGACGTCAAGAGTGACAGCAACAAAAGCGAATTGATATAAACTTGAAGCAATTTAAAAAAATCCCTTTCGGTAGGTCTACAGGCTGAGGTAGATTTCGAAGTTTCGCTGGGAGCCGGGGCTCGCCCCCCAACTTCAATGCTTTTGAGAGGATGCGCCTCCTTTATCTTAACCAAAATCTCCCTGCAGCACTACACCACCACGGAGTACATCTTCACCCTCCCACGGTTGGCTGCGCCCCCAAAGGGAAGATTTGCCCCATTTATTGTAACCTACTCTTGGTCATACACCTTCATTGAAAATTTCGTTTCTCTACCTTCAATGATTTGGAAATTGGGTTTTTGGGGCCATTTGGGGCCATTTTGGATCCAAGTTGACGAATTTTTGAAAGTTTTCTTATTTTGTCGTGACCTACTTGTGATAGTACAACTTCAAGTAAAATTTCATTTATCCAGCTCAAACGGTGTGCAAAATGGGATTTTGGGCGGTCATTTTGGATCCAAGATGGCGACTTTTCCCAAATGTTGTGATATTTCCCTAAGCTACTCGTCATAATGCACCTTTATGCTAAATTTCGTATCTCTAGCTCAAACGGTGTGGAAAATGGATTTTTAGGTCCGCCATTTTGGATCCAATATGGCGTCTTTGAACTCATTAGGTAACATTTTCATAATCAAAAAGTGATGTTGTACCTTTATGCCAAATTTGATTTCAATAGCCCCAGCGGTTCGGTTTAGGCTGTGCATTCTATACAACAATGGGTTCGGCGGCCATTTTGGATCCAAGATGGCGACCGATTTTGCTCATTAACGAACTTAACCGAGCTATTAAGCCTAGAAACAACATATAAAAATTTGGTTCAAATATCTTCAAAATTATGGCCGCTAGTGTGTTAATATATATATATATATATATATATATACTTTCATATCGTACCGATCTCAATAGGTATATTTTCTTCGAAATCTACCTAAAAAAATACATAACAAAAGAAGAAAGAGAAAGAAATGTACAATGTAGTATTTTATGAGCGACCATAATACAAATGAATATCAAAAAGTACGCACACTAATTGCTGCAAATTAAGCTATAACTAAGTCGAAAAGTTTGCTATTTCAAGTAGTTTTAATATTTGTCTACCCTTGTCGCCAATTACTACTACTTTGTCCACGCTTGGTTGTCCTTGCAAACAATTTTATGAACTTGTTACTCCTTGTATAAGCCTGCTACGCAAACTATAATAATAGCTTCTCCTACACTCTTGAATGATGCTTCTCTGAACGCTAATGATGTCAAGGGCAACCTTACGTAACAAATGCGACTTTTTTAGTATGCACAAATTAACAGCTCATTAGAGGAAGTTGTACGCTGGATAAATATTAATCAGGTGTCTGTGTGCCTGTGTGTGGTTCCTGACAGAAACCTTTATATGTTCTTCAATACTGAAAATATAGAAATAATAATCAAATCCGTATAATCTTTCTTGTCCGGCGAATTGAGGTCGATCATTCCCTATCGTTCAGCATTACAATAGACTGTAGAAAAATTTCCGAAACATTCCTGGAAACAGCTAGGCAATCATAGCTGCCTGGAAATTTCCAATAACTTGGCTAATAGAAAAATGCAATCATTCAGTTTTTCAGGAATACTGGGAGCAGGAGGAAAAAAAAAAAAAAAAGAGAATATTGAGCGAGATTTGAAACGGGTTGCTCAGCTACAGGTCCAGCGTCTTACGGACTTCTTTAAATTTCTCTTATTTTACGATTATTACGTTCATTTTCCGTTTTATCTGACATATCCTAAGTTAAATTACAGATACAAACATCCATAACCGCTGGCCTAACGCAGGAACTTTCCAAAAATTGTTAAACTGTTAAAGTGTAGAAAATTTCTCTGTTAAAAACCAAAACAAAAACGAACTAAAATAGAATGGATACAAAGTTGGAATTATTCTCACAAGACTAAGTTTTTTACTATTTGTATTAACATGTCGAAAATAGTATCTTTGGCAACTGGACTCAACTGATTTAATCGAACCTAAGCAAAACTAAAATAATCTGTGAAGTTGTCACTATTATAACGTAGTATTACAATGAATTCACCTATACCAGCCTGTGAAAGATTTAGTTCAGAAAAGAATGCTCGGTGCAAGCTAAACTAACACCAAATTCTAATTTCTAAGTTTATATTCTATATCAGGGGGTCTTCAAATAGCAGTCTTACTATCCGGATCTGGGCTCCGAAACCTTTTCTCCCGGACATCCACGGTTTGATACAATGTGAAGAGTAATGTTTGATTGTGTTAAAGTATGTACTTCACTAGACGAAACGGTAAAATAGGGAAGCGTATTGTTAATTCATGCTAATGTAGGTGTAATTATTCCATACAATTATACAAAGTAAGCAATTGATCTTAACCATATTGTCTTACTCGAATATATGGACTACAAAACGCTCTTTCGTTACGATATTACCATCAACGCGGACTCCAGAAGAAAATAATTGAAGACATCTGCACGGAAAAGTACAATTTGGTTACCGTTCGTTACCGAATGCGGGACAACTAAATGAATGTTTTTCAACATTACGTAGAGAATTCCTATTTCAATTATAAGACATGAAAGTCCTTCAAGTACATTCATACAAGCTTTACAATACTAAAATGTTCCAACTGACGATTTGAATAACAGAAACGATAAACAAAAAATATCTGCCAATTAAACTGTCGTTGGAATTTAAAATTCGAGTATTTTAATATAGTAAAGTCTAAAGGGATATACTATAATTAATTTCAATCTATAAATTTTAAAATTACGATAGGGATTCTACAGGTAATGTTAAGTGTCCCCGGCAGGTGAGTGGTAACGCTCGCTGCCTTGTAATCAAGGGATCCCGGGTTCGATTCCCGGTGGGTACTCAAGTGGTTCAGAGCCCACGCTAAACTGTAGATCCCGTCCTTAGTAGCTTACCAGCTCGTTTAGAACGTTCATAATAATTCAGTCAATCAATCAATTCATGTAATGTTGAAAACCAAACATTCGGTTGTCCCTCAATGGGTAACGGTAACCAAATTGTTTGTTTCTGTGTAGTCTATGTAACTTAATACACTAGATAGTATTTGCAATGATGCTAAATGGAAAAATAAGCTGCACAGATAATAGACGATAATAATAGACCCTTTACATAAAGATCTTGAGCTGTCTTGGTATAATTTTGATTATTATTTTACGTGTTGAGTGCTTTGGGAAATTCAACCAGGTTTTTCGTGTTTTTCAAGTGAATAGTTTTGCTGGACTTTAGATGATCCCCTAGATATTTCAATTACCCTTAGGTTAGATCGGTTTAGTTAGGCTGTATTTTATGCAAATTAGTTTCTTTAAGCTGTATTTAACGTGGACTGATGTTAAATTAAATTAAAACCCAGTTGTCGAATTGAGGGGAGATGTCATTCCACTAGTTCAAAGAAACAAAGCTAACCTCCCCTCTACTTGGGTGAAACAAAATAAAATGTTAAACCTTGTGTGCTACTTCAAATCTAGACTTGAAATTCAGTAATTAAAGTCATACATAAAGTGTAACTTTTAAATTCATATTATGGTCTGTCTTGATTATATTTTATGGAATGACAAACAATAGTGCATAGCTAGGATTAAAACTGAGTTGGAATTTCCCAACCATACCATTCACCTAGTTAATATTTTACAATTCGACCACTGATTGGATCAGGTTATTTTAGGATCCGGGGAGCTATCTGAAGTTCATCTGAACAACCGCAATAATTCCAAGTCGAGCCTATACGAGGGAGTTTGGAAACTACATCACAATATGTATAAAATAAAGGAAGAAATAGCTGAAGGACTGGAACTACAAAAATACTGTGCAGAATGGTTGTAGCCGCGAGTCGACTTAAGGAGTGTAACCTAGTTGGATTGACTATAGCTTGCACAACGCATCCTTTTGGAACTACAATTGGAGCACTACTTTCGCATTATATAAAAAACCGAAGTCGAGGTTAGTGGTTAGATATTGTTTAAATTATAAAAGCCGTTATAACAAAAGAGGTAATAAATAATATCATACAAGGATTTTGGAATAAGCACCAAAGTCGACAACCTAGATTGCGTAAGCTGAATACTGAGACCGAGCGGACGTAGCTCAAAGATAGAGCGTTGGTTTTGCATTCCTGTGATCAATCCTAGCGGCTGACCATCCTGATTGAATTAATTTTCCTCAGCGACACCAGGCAAATGCCGAGATGGCATCTTCAACTTAAGTCCTGGCCGATTTCTTCTCATTACTTCCCCAGCTTGAGTCATAGAAGCCCAAAGGCCACAAATCAATGCTATTCCAAATACTGTACACCTATGACTAAAGTTCAGTTGACGAACACAACTGTCCCCTGTGGATGAGTGGTAACGATCGCTGCCTTGTAATCTAGGGACCCCGGGTTCGATTCGCGGTAGGGACATAAGTGGTTCGGAGCCCACGTTAAACTTTAGGTCCTGTCCTTAGAACGTTATCCTCATCCAATGAGAGGCAATGGCAAACCACCATAGGTTCACCATGCTGATTGTCACTTGTAAAGTCTTGTGAGTGATTAGACAACAAATCAAACCACAGAAATTCACATTTCGCTGTCAATATTTCTCTGAAATTTGTCTAATTAACATTATATATATATATCTGATGCACTTTCCCCAAATTGTTCAATTAGCGACAATTGAAAGACTAGGTTACATTATATTACAGCTAAGGTTAGCTAAACGTAACGTAGTTTGTTATCTTTAATTTAGCTTAATGCTTGCTAGCTTAGGTTAAAGTTAGGTGAGATTAGATCAGGTCATTACGGTATCCGGGGAGTATCTCAATTCCATGTATCATTATCTATACATAACATAACCGAACCCGTCTCACTTCTTCTGCTATCCTTATCTACAGTATTGAAAGGATTCAGAAGCCTACACTCTTCGTCAAATGTCAGATACCGCAAAAGTAAAAGTAAAATTTTAAAACTCGATATCGTGTATACGACCTTAAATCGAAACTGTATGACTACCTTCCTTTAAAGATAATTTGAGGTTATTTTAACTCGAAAATGATAAAAGAATAAATAGTTTAATGTTATCTTGACAAAACAAACAAAGATGGCTACCGTGCTTTCATTTCAATCATCTTGCTTCCTCTCTATCAATAACAACATTCAGTATAACGCAAAATATTTTCTTTAGAAATATGTTCATGTTTAAATCAATACTCACCGAACTTGAAAAGTTACAACCAAATATTTTAGTTATACTCATCAGAGGCATAGCACACAGGTTTACAAGAACATAACATATCCCGAAATATCCAATTCACAAATTACTAGAAATACTAAATACATAATAAGTGAAAATCGATTGAACTATTCACGATAACTTTAGTACAGAAATGCTAATTGGTCAACTTCAACCTGGAATTAATCAGTGTTGCAACTACAGACCACAAAAAAAGATCTACAGGTCACAATGATCTCCTTACAAAGAGTATATTTATATATTTTCAGAATAACGAAACAACACGTGTAATAAAGATTATACAGCAGTTGTACGTAGTTCTCCTTTTCAAAGAATTGCTTTTAAGAATGAAAAATTAACTACCCGACCGAAGCTGTGTCATAGGACCATCTGATTGCTCTTTGAAGGTCCTTTTTAACGGTGTAGATCATCCGCGCCATCTTGGTACGACCTTTCCATTGATTTACATGGGAATTGTTTTATTACCTTATGTCTCTCAGGAGAGCATAATTTTTAACTTCTGTTTTCGCCTAGTGTTTCGTCATGTTTTCTTTGAGTCATGACGTTTTATAGAAATGCAATATTTTACACACGAACAGCATAATTTCCCGTTGACTTATTGTAATTTATATGGTAAACTATTGATAATACATTATTATACTCATATATTTAAAGAAACTTCACAAACCAAAACTCTACAAGAGTCAAAATAACCCACCACGGCATTCGTGAAAGCGGAACACGAAAATTGAATATTCGACTTCTGAGAGTCATAAGACGAGTAAAACGATTCCCATGTAAATGAATGGAAAGGTCATACCAAGATGGTAGGGGTGATCTGCACCGTTAACAAACTATCACATGAAGAAAGTATGTATAGTCCGTCTACTACAAGAAAATCTTTATTTGATATGCAGGTATACTAAACTAGTAGACTTTTAAAACGCTTACCCGTAAAATCAAGAAAATAGACAACGTACGTTCTTTTCCTGTGGCCTTTAAATACATTATTTTGCGTTTTGAATTATAACGTATATTTTAATACAGAATCAAAATGTCTGCCATGAGATAATGAATGTTTTGTCTTTCGTCCGGGCATGGTGTCAAATCGTAAGGGGGATTTCCCCCCAACAATCTACCTATTAATTTTTACCTCCCGCTAAAATCTTCCGGGGAGTAAGGTGATATATTAAAAATTTAGGAAGAGAGAAGGCATTCATTATACGTTTATACCCAATAATTACATGTATTCGGTTCAAGTTCGATTGTGATTTGATAAACCGAAACGACGTGGAGTTCTGGATAAGTGGGGGATATGTCATTTGTGACAATGCCTCGCAAGCTTTGCACGCCTCTAGTTCCGAAACAACTATATTTTCATAATTTCTTGAAAAGAACTTCTCTCTCTCTCTCTCTCTCTCTCTCTCTGTGTGTGTGTGTGTGTGTGTACATATTAGCACAACTAAACTGCTAACTATTGATTGCAAATAAATTCCAGTGACACTTCTTGTATTCCTATCTTTATCTGCTATTTGAGAAGTAATTACATTCAGTTTGATGCAGAAGCGCGCGCGCACACACACACAACCTTATTATAAATTATTAAAAATTGAATCACATCATATTTATATTATAATTTGACTCCAGGAAACATTCTCATTTACCAGAAACCGACTAACCGACTTTCATGAACATAACACCGTAAAATAATTAATTCCCTCCATTCAGCTACCTCCTTCTTTGTCAAACCGACTCTTGTTTCGCCAGTTTAATAGTTGCAAACCCGCCGTACCTTTTGCTCTAGTGTTGTGCTGTGTAACATATACGCGTAGGAGGAACTAGACGGGAAAAAATCATGAGGGTCGTCTGCGCAATACTCGTTGTAGGATCCACCTCGTGACTAACCTTGAAGAGCAATGATATCTCTTACCTTACGTCATACATATTTTAAGACATTTCTTTAAGAAAAAAAAAGAAAGAAAAAGAAGAATGAAGAATACACTACTTAAAGATTCAAGTATTTACATAAACATAGCAATGATGGCATCAACCAGACAAACTATAAACAGAGTGCATTTTGAGTTTGACTAATTCTTATTATGAGAAACAATAAACACAGACAACTCATCCTATTTAGCCTATGAATTTTTGATAGAAGCTTTTCCTATCTCCTATTAGCAGACCTAGGAGGGGAAAAGAAAGTTCAATTCAATTTCAATTGAAAAAGAACGAATAATTTACGAATTTCTTGCATCTAGATAATAATTCCAATTTATCACTCTGATTATTGAGAAAATGACGTAAATAGTTCGAATTACGAAATTGTCAATACTTTTGCAAGATATAAGTCAAGGAAAAGAGTGTATAGAGTATCTCCATTTTGCGAGGAGTACCCAGCAGCTCTAGAACGTCTCAGGTCCCGGAAAGCAAAACTTTCGGCCCTTAAGGGTGTAGATCACCCCCACCATCTTGGTACGCACTTACCATTGATTTACATGGAAATTGTTTTACTCGTCCTATATCTTTCAGGAGCATATTTTTAACTTCTGTTTTCGCCCAGTTTATCGTCATGTTCTCTTTTTACTCATGCTGTTTTATAGAAATGTAATATTTTACACACGAACAGCATAATTTCCCGTTAACATATTGTCATTTATATAGCGAACTATTAATAATACATTATACTTATATATTTGAAGAAACTTCACAAACTAAAACTGTACAAGAGTGAAAATAACCACCAAGACAAATTTTGTGAAAGCAGAACTTAAATATTCTACTTCCGAGAGGCATAAAATGAGTAAAACAATTCCCGTGTAAATCAATGGAAAGGTCATACCAAGATGGCGGGGGTAATCTACAGCGTTAAGCAACTTCTACAAAGAGAAAACGGTTTCGCCTAGTGAACAAGGGGTTTTCTTGTTACCCCTGCTGTGTTTTCACAATATTCTTATTTAATTGTTAAGAGTCTGCACCAAACCTCGGCCCCCCGCACGTCCCGATTTTATTTGAAATTCGGGAAAGACGAATAATAAATAAAATTACAATTTCAGAAAGCAAGAAGAAGAGTGCTTGTGAAACTCTACGGTAAAAAGTAATAAATGCTTTAAGGAATACATTTTTAGCTGAGTTATTTAAATGTCCAGCCTACGAGATCAAGATTAACAGGCAGTCATATAATTCAGTTAAAATTAAATTAGTCTATTTAAAACACTTGTTAGAGAGTATCCTACGTACTTTCCCATAATGTCTTTCGTCTTTCCAAAATTTTCAAATTCGGGGACGAGCGTAGTGCAAACTCCTTACTGTACATGGTAACATATTTCCGTCGGTTTAACGGTGATATTAACTTTAACAATGTGTTTTACGGTGATTGAACCATTTCCACAACGGAATCAAGCATATAAATATATTTATGGTTGTTAAACCATTTCGTAACGGCAGAATCACCATACAAACACTTGTTACGGTGACTGAACCGTTTCCGCAACGACAGTCACCATAGAAACGTTTTTGCAGTGATTGAACCGTTTCCGCAACG
>JAGDQP010016636.1:15136-40159 GCA_022664845.1 Lepisma saccharinum
TTTTTTTTTTTTTTTAATTCTAACACTTTTGGCCACATTTTTCACCTAGAAGGAATTAAAATATTTTCAAGTTACTTACTACGGTTGATATACAACATGCAGAGCTACACTACTATAATTTTCAGAATAAAATATCCAGCACAAGTACTTTAAAACATTACCAAAATTGTACAATCAATCAATCCAGCCTATCAAAAGAGGCACGAAGCCATTTTGCTAAGAAATATCGTATTTTGCAAATGCCAATTTTATGTGACAGTCTGGTCTTGTACTATCACAACGCCACCAATCTCAGCCTGTATTATAACATAGCTATATGTTTTGTAATACAGGTTTTAGCAAAACGCTGTAAACTCTCAATGACGCACACATGCCCGATGAAAAAATGGCATGTAAATTTACATGTCGTCTCTACTAACATAATAGAATGAATGTGCTAGTTTTCACAAATTTTGAAAATAGTGTAGCTTGCATTTATTTTTTAAGTTTTGTCTATTTCATATGGAATGAACCATGTAGATTTTTTAAAATCATTTTTCAGAAATTAACTTTACACTTTCCTTCATTGAAAATGACTTTCCTTATGGTGAGTCTAGATTAGGCCAAATTTGTATGCGTGTACATGTTGGTGAGGACTGTCGTAGAACGGCGAAATCGTTTCTTTGCTACTCCGAACTTTGTAAACAGAAAACGAGACAAAGAGAATACATACGCGTCAATATTTACTACAGAAATTAGTATGTTTGTTGGCACAATGCAGTAAGTACGTTTAAGCATATACAGAAGCATCTAAAAGACACTAAAATGATATATGCTGTCACAATTATTTTGCAATGTTTCTGTTATTACTGTTCACAGCGTTGCCAGATACCGAGAACCAATATTATTTCCATTGGCTTTGTGGGATAAATCTTGAAATTCTGTGTTGGTAAACGTCAAAATCGCCTAATGTTGTTAAACATAGGTTTATCAAAAGTGTCATTATACATGTTGGAAAAACATTTATGGTAAGTCTACATTAGGCCTTTTTGATCAACATGTTTGTGCGCGCGAGGATTATCTAAAGACCGTGACAATCTATAAACGTCACGCAAAAAAATTGTACAAAATCAGTGCATATTTTTGTGCAGTAAACCAAACTAAACAATTTCATTCTTGTTAGGAAGTTTGAAGACAAGGAGAATACATACGCATCGTTACATGTTAAACAAATTAATTTATTGAAGGTTGTCACGGTCTTTAGATAATCCTCGCGCACACAAACATGTTGATCAACAAGACCTAATGTAGACTTACCATAAATGTTTTTCCAACATGTATAATGACACTTTTGATAAACCTATGTTTAACAACATTGGGCGATTTTGACGTTTACCAACAAGCACATTGCAGCAAAAGTTTGAAACAATACTGGAATATATAAATAAATCACAGCCATATTCAATCCACTAGTGGATGAGGCCTCTCCCCGAAGGGAGGAGTTGGTCTACTGCTCCCACGCTGACCAGACGGGTTGGGAGAGGAGAGACGAAGCTCTCACTGTGATCGCCACTGTCTTTTATTCACAGCAGCTCCCCAATTGTCCTCACGATGCTGGGTCAACACCGAAATATTTGAGCCCCCATCGGGAATCGAACCCGGGACCGCTCGCATTGAAGTCGAGCGCGCTACCGACTAGGTTACGCTTGTGCACTATATATAGTATTTTTTCAAAAAAAAATATCATTGATGGAAATATTTACAAAACTACCCCCTGGCGTTAAATAATTCTTGCCAGCATGAAAGAAAATGTTTAAAAAAATGTTTTTCTATCATTTTTCAGAAAATAAACTATTTCTAAACTATGTTGATAATATTTCATGTCCTGTGAGTTCATCTCAATGATCTCTCTCTAAGTGCGATATAGGACTGACTGCTGCCATTGAAAATGTCATGATTATATGAAGCCAGGGGATGGAGAAAACAATTACTCTCGTTTGTCCACTCCTAGTCTAAACCAATGTAGATCACCTTTTTCGGTTTTAATTAAATTGATATCGCTGTGCAGCTCATTTCTTTATGTCTTAATTCTTGAAAAAAAAAAACAGTATTTTTTTTATTATATGCAGAGTAGGCTATACTATTATGCGAATAACTTAGGAATTAAGATTTAAATCAATAAACGGACAGCACAACAATAAGAAGCGTATAAAAACTGAGTTAGAACTGAAAATTTGATCTATATTGGATTAGATTGGAAGTAGAAAAATGAGTTTAAATATTTGTTCTGGTGTCTATCTTTCGACACTAAGCAGTCACTCATGTCATGTGGGCGTAAGCCGATTTTATTAATTTGGTATTTTATCTGTTTAAGAAAATAAGAATATGTAAGTTAATATATGGTTAGTTGGTTCGATTCGCCTAGTCTTTTGTGCACGTAATTATGTTCTGGGTTATTCGTATAATAATAGTATACCCTACATTGCATATAATAGAAAATACTGTAAATAATATTTACTTTTTGCAAGAATTAAGACATAAATAAAAAAACGGGTTGCACACGATATCAAACGTAAAAAACTTAGTGAAACCCGAAATTTTGTTCCATATTGGTTTAGACTGGAAGCGAACAAAAGAGATTAAGTGCCTCTCCGCTGCCTGGCTTCTATATTCATGAAATTTTCAATGGCAACAGTCAGTCCAGTATCACTTTTAGATAGAGGTCATTGATACAAACTATGAACTTAATTATAGTATCTGGGAAGCTATGAACAATGTTAGCAGTAATATTGCAAATCGATTAAGAGGCCACATAACAATCATTCCAGATCTTTTAGGTATTTCTTCTCTTGTGATTGTAATAACACACATTTAAACCTATCTTAGTGTATTGTGCCATCAAATATAGTAATTTCTGCAGTAATTACCCAAATACATCCTCTTTGTTTACTTTTCTATTTTCAAAATTCGGAGTAGGAAAGAAGCGACCGATGATTTCGCCGTTCTGAGACGGTCATCACCAACATGTGCAAGTACAGAAAATTGGCCTAATCTGAACTCAACCTTAATGGAGAAGAACATTTTGCTAGAATTAAACTGTGTAAAATCCGTCCTTTACAATGTTTGACTTTACTTGAAACATTTAGTTCGCTTGATTCTTGGTTACTTCCACTGCCCCACCCCCCCCCCTCCTTCCAAAAATTTTTCTATGGGTCTAGTTACCACTCCTTTGATTTTACTCACTTAGCTAAGCCAGACATAGAACAAGAGCTGAAGAGACCAGCTGTGCCCCTCCGTTTTGAAAATCCTGGCTACGAGCCTGGCAGAAACACTTTTACGGTAATTGAACCGTAAAACCGACGGAAATATTTTAGAGTGTGTGCATATGTCTCAAACGCTGAACAACAGCAAACTCGCGAACAAATCCAAACATGTTTTACTTCAACATGAAAAACTAAGTCACGCCTAAAGAGAAGTGGGAAAAACAGAGGACAGATATCTAAATTTACTCAGTGAACTGTAAACTGATTCAGGTAATAAAATAGATTTAGCTAGTGTGGTATTTTCAGATTTTCCTCTCATGTTTTTACATATTATTGTGTGTCCAACCATGTATCTGTCAGCATTTATCTTTTAGTTGTTGAAAGAAAAAAAGAATACTGTATGTTTATTTTACGCGATTATCTACGAAAACAAGCTCTATTTCATTATGTTTTTTTTATTTATACTATTGTAGTTCTACTTCAAGTGGAGGGAGAGGGCACATTCACAAAGAACCTGATCTCGTGTTAACCTGACCAAGTTAGAAATGTCGTGAATTTATTTTAATTTTTATTTTAAGGCCTTTATGCATCTTAGGCTCAGTTCAGGATAGGGTAGGCGGGAGAATGTTGAAAGGTAGATGGCGAAGGCCTGCTTATTTTGTAGGTACCATCTCAGCATTTACCTGGTATGAGGGAGAAAAAGAACAGTAATTGGAATCAGAGAAATGCAGTTTCTGACAGGGGTTGTAATAATTCTAGAATTACTAACCTTAACAATTCTGAAATAAGGCCTCAAACTAGTATAGATTCATTTAGTAGAGAGCAGAAACTAAATACAAGCACTTCTACACGAAATAATACTGTTTCTTGTAACCATTCTAATGTGAATCGGTCACGTGATCAAGCTAACGTAAATAGTGTAAGTGTAAACACTGAATGCTCTGAGCCTGGGCTGCACAGTCTAGTGGTTAGAGCGTTGGACTCATGTCCGCGTGGGCCCCGGTTCAATTCCCGACTGGAGTCCCACTTTTTGGCGTCCACCCAGCGTCGTGAGGCAAATTGGGGAGTCACGTGAATAAAGACGTGACGGCCACACTCGGTCTGGTAATCCCCTGATACGCCTGTTCGTGGGTAGGTACGCGTAGTGCTGACCACATAGCCGTTACTCAGGTGGACGTAGTTCCACCAAACACGGACAGATGGCGTTGGGGCAGGTTCAGGGCCTATAGGCCTGTTACGCCAGTGTTTTTTTTTTTCGTTACAAGTGTAGGAGATTCATTAAACTACCATGGCAGGGCAATCTGTCAATGGGTTAGCTACAAGTTGCCCTGAGGTTACGGATCAACCCGATGATCATGAATTTTTAGATTCTAAGGCATCTAAAAATTCAAAGATGGGTACTTTTTAATATTGGGTTTGTTATACAAGAAGGTACTATGGTAGGTGAAATTTTGTTTTCTGCCAGAGATTTTGCGCATACTCCTAAATCGTCAGGATTTATAGATGGAATTGAATTGGGATGTTTGTTAGATACAGGTAGTGAGGTTAATTTGTTAAGCAAAGGATACTAATGGTCCTCTCTAAAGCTAAGCTTAAACCTGCCTCTGGGATTACTCTTAAAGGATTTTTAGGAACAAATTTTCATAAGGTTAAGGGGTACCAAATTATTTTTATAAATATAGCTGAATTAAAGGTATTTATCATTGAAGACTTACAGTTTAGTTTATTATTAGGAATGCCTTTTATTAAAGATTATCGATGTTCTTTGGATTTCTCTAATTATAATTAGATAATAATTATCAATTAACTCTTTACAGTTCTGATAATAAAAAGGTTATAGTTCCATATACAGATTTCAAGTTTTCAAATAGTAATGTGAATGAAGTGTTAATTGATAAAGGAACTGAATTAAAGGAAGCGTTAATATTAACAGATGAAAGAAGAAATATTGTAAATAACTTAGTTGTTGTTTATTTTGGGTGCTATATCGGGTGTGTAAGAAGGTGTAAAGAAGTTATAAGGTATTTAAATAAAGAAAAATGAGTTCTAAGCTAAAGATTTTCATTCATTTTTTTCTTTCACCCGGGGCTACATGAAGCAGACCCGTTTGAAGTAACTGCTACATAGTTATTGATGGTTAATCCGTTTCATGTCATTATTTAAGGTATTGTGGATTAATCAGTTTTCTTTGAAATTTCTGATTTTCTTTTTATGTTTGAATAAAATACTTTCGTTTTCTAATTGGCTGAATTTCCTTAGTAACGTCTTAGTCTAGTTATTTATTTTTCTACTAGGGTATTTTCCCATGTTATTATGGGATTAGGGAAGGAAATAAGTTTCTTAATTAATGGAATGATATTATTAAAAGGATTTTAAGATATATTTATTTTCTTTAAGTCATTTTAAGTTAAATTATCGAACAAAATAGTTCCGTGAAGTTTCTTTTTTCTCTTTATTTATTCATCACCATGGAAAAGTTTCTTCTTTTTCTTTTTATTGATTCCATTTCCATGGAAATGAATTGAGTTAGATGGAAAAGAAGGTTTGGTGCGTGATACGCGTCGCGTCGGGCACTTTTACTTTGTTTTTACGTTCAATCGTTTTATGCGCGTATTGGCTTCGTATCAGGATGGAAACTTATCTAGAAGCCCGGCCTAACGAGAGGAGGACTGGATTTTTCTTCCTAAACTGAAATTAACTATTAAGGTAAGGGGGATTTTGTGTCATGGAGATGGGTATCCTGAAGAAACTCTTTACATAAATTTTAAAGGAGCAACCATTATTATTATTATTAAAATGAAATGTGTTTATTGTTTTTATTTTGAAAAAAACAAAAAACAAAATGAGAACTTACATTAAATATTTGTAGGGCGTCTTTTCCCCTTTCGAACCGTTTCACATTTTGGCATGTTGAATTGATAGTCTAATACATGATGAGTTATTTTTTCTAAGTATTTTTATCCTATTTTTTTTTCATTCTTCATAAGTACTTAATTAAGGGAAGCCGAAAAATAGTGCTTTATTATCGAAGTTTCCGATATTGCAATAGAAAATATCATCATTTAACTCTTTTGAATTTTCTGAATCGTAATTAAATCATGTTTAAGAGGGCTTCTCGCTCCAAACCTCCCATTTTAAACATTTTTCAAAATATTTTTTTAAAAAAAACTATGAGTGTTATCAAAAATGTAAGTTAATAGCGCACTAGAACTTACGAATTACTATGGAATGCAATGAACAGCGATCTCGAGATCGTATCCATAGACGAGTGATACGTTTTCAAAGATTATGACGTCATTATTTAATTGAAGTCTCAGCATTCATCAGTCGACAAGATCTCGAGATCGCTGTCCATTGCATTTCATAATAATTTGTAAGTTCTAGTGCGCTATGAATTTATATTTTTGATAGTACTCTTAGTTTTTGAAATATTTTTAAAAAACGTTCAAAATGGGGGGGGGGGACTGGAGCGAGGAGCCCTCTTAAGATGAAGTTTTATCTCATAGAACAGATTTTGTAAAATGTTAATTCAAGTTAAAACAAAAATGGAAAAAGTTTTCTCGTTCAGAAATTTTGTTAATTTCCTTTGTGTTGAAAGAAATTCGAAATCCTTAATTTTTAAACTTTGTCAAAGTCAAGTTGTTCTAGTTGATTAGAATTGCTTATGATTTAATTACATAGAATTTTGAATAAAACAAAAGAGAAAATATCTAAGATCGAAAAGATTTAAACTGCTCTGCGTATCGTTGAATTTCATTCACTGTTATTATTGACGAAAGATTAAATATGAAAAATGTAATTTCTATCCTTAAAAATGGAAAAAGTATCCAAATATGTACCAGACATATTAATGGGCTTAACTTTAGAATTTGAAAAAGAAAAGCTAATGTCTTAAAGAAATAAAATCCAATGAAGTTATTTCTCAAAGATTTTGTTAAGTATTTTTTTTTTAAATTTATTTAAAGAATGATTAATTAGTTAGTTAGTTTAATTTAAGGTTAGTGACAATTCTTAAGGAATTTCGTTATTGATTTCGATATCAGGATTTGAAGCTGAACTTTATTACTGTTGGTACTTCACCTTGTTAAGCATCTCACGTCAACAGGAGTTGTCTTCTATTAGGTTGGTTTGGGTGAGAATAGATTGATGTTTTGATGCGGGAGAACTAATACAATAATTTATGAACTTCAATGATATATTTAAGTACGAAAATGAATTTAATATATGGTGATTAATTACTTAATTTAATGATATTATATGAGGTGGAATAAATAAAAGTGTTTCAGTATATTGAATAGTGAATTTAATTTACAATATGAAGAAACTAATGAGATATTAGGATTGAAGAGGAGAGATATAGATGTTTTTTCTGCGTTGAGATCTTGTATCATGAAGTTCTCGCATATGCTTAACAAGCAGAAGTCACTTTCTCTACGGTTTGTTTATCAAAGAACCGATGTTCGATGCCGAATGCGGTTATACAGTTTCCCTTAAACTTTATTACGGTTGGGTTTTCTGCTCTCTTGGAGATAACCCTTTAAAACGAGGGGTGGTTTAATATTTTGCACCCACTTTCATAAAAAAAAACTATGAAATTGATTTCACTATGAATTACAATAAATTTAAGAAAATAATTCTGCTTTATTTAAAAGAAAATTACATACAGACCAAATAAATTGTTTTCTGTTTTTAATGTGCTAGAAGAGCATTACTGTTTTCTTAAGTTAATATAAGTTATTAGTAATACCAGTTCCTGCACAGTAGTTATATCACGTGATTGTACAAAATATGCAAATGAAGGGATTTGTCTGTAGTATTCATATTTCCACGACTCTTTCTGTAGCATTTTCTTTTTAGTATTGTAATTGTATTTGTATCTAATATTTTTATTCTTGTAATAGTGAGTTTATAACTTTGTGTATCTATGTATGATTTTTAATACATGTTATATATCACCCATTGTTATTAGAGTGATACACTCTGTTATGGGTGAGTATACGCAATTGAATAAATTAATACATTTTTCTCTTGTAGTATGATGTTCGTCGTAAGGGTACCTATAACATGATTTAGTATTAAAAATAAATAGACCAAACGCTAATTGTACAACCTACATACCTTTATATCAACAAGTTGACATTGTATCCTTTAAGAATGTTTAGGAGTTACCTCTATTTGTAACTTAAGATGATGTGCAAAATGAGATCAGTAATGTTTTTTAAAAAAAGAATTTGTGATTTTGCACCATTCCAGCGGACTTAAAGAGATCAATTTTGGTCTTCAAACAGTACTACGGAGTTCGCTGATCATAGCATGCATGCATAGTATTTACGATCAAAACTACGGAAATAGAAGAGCAGATAATGTATTTATTTGGTTACTTTGACAACTACTAACCGATCAACACTGACTGCAACAAGGGGAGGGGGAGGAATAAATCGTGCTAGTCACCAGTACCTAGCAAAGAATACTGTTCAGAAAAACGAAAGGAACAAAAAAAAAGTGACGTGTCTAACAGTTTAGTACATGTGGATCCCAAAAGAGTACTACTGTATGTAAGTAAGCACCATTTTGCCAACACCTGCAAACAGCACAATACATTACACAGACAAACGAATTCACGATCACACGTACACGAACAGATACAAATGTAGAAATAGCCTTTACGAATACACACTTTACATACATATACTCTAATGTGCTAGCTAGTCCGGACGGGATCTCTATATAATAACCCAAGTGCTTGTTCTCAAATACATTTTTCTTTTTAGTAGTCTAGCCATCGAACAATAGTGACAGTTACACAAGGAGATTTGGCTCCATCGCTTCAAGAAGTTGGATTTCTTTCTTTCTCTGTTCCTCCAGCTTGTAGAAACTGGAAAAAAAGAAGAGGAAGGAGAAAGAGAGAAGCAAAAAGAGATGGAGTAATATATAATGCAAGACTACGGCTGAATTCTGATTTCGCAGTAGCGAGCGGGAGAGAAAGGGATAAAGTAAAGGAATGGGTTGGCTGGTTGACTACTCAAAATGCAGCTGTGAGTGCACACACATTCGACTGCCTCCTGGTAGTTCCTTGTCTGACCGATGTTCATGATCAGTCAAACTTATCTCTCTTTTTTTTTTCTTTTTTTTTTTAAGTTCTCTTTTAGAAATTTACGAAAAGAAATACCATTAGAATGTCACTTTTGACCATCTGTTCACGAAAAATAAAGAAGGCATTATTTTATGTAGGCAAAAAACGGCCAGTAAAGTACTCTAAAAATATGTTACAATTTCTACTATCAGTTCACGATTAAACCGAGTCCCTGATTCTGAAAAGATATTCTGCAACGTCCAGAGATGTACTGTATATTATTTCAATTGTTAAAGCGAGATGTTTTGTTTATCAATGGAAAATAGCGTTGCCACGAGACGAGACAGAGAAATGGCTATAGAAAACGAGACGAGATAGAGCTCTCGTAGTGCAAAGTATAACATCTTTTCGAGACGAGACACTCTCTGGAGAAGGTATTTTCGAGACGAGACAGCCTAAATCTCGTCTCATCAGCAATACTAATGGAAAATGAATGTTACAAGCAGTAGTCCTTTTATAGAACGAGAAAAACGAAGGAAAAATCCAAATTTTACGCACTTTTAAAGGGAAATAGGGTAGCCTGGATATACTTCGAACAAGTGACTATATCGATCAAAAGGAAAAACCAGGTCAATACCACCATAGTTTATTAGACTTTTTTCTCCACTCGATAAAGTAAAGACTGGGGTTGAGTGGAGGACAGTGTTCGATTCGTAGCGTACTAGCGGGCATGGTTGTGAGTTTCCCCTATCTGTGAAAATCTTCCCTGGCTCTGTTTACAGATATATTCCTCCACTAGCCTGGGATATGGGCAATCCAAAAGCACCGTATAATACATCTCTCACCAATTCCTCCTCTCTGGAAATTGCACAAATCTAACACAGGGGGAGAATCTCGCAAAGAATAATCGTATTGACCTATTTTTATCTCTCTGATCGAAATAAACTCGCGCTACCCGATGTTATCTCTGTGCCTTAGAAAAAACTATAATAATAACCACTGGCATTACAGACCAAACGATCCTGAGCCTGCCCCAACGCCATCTGCCCGCGGTTGGTGGAACTGCGTCCACCTGAGCGACGGCCGTGGGGTCAGCACTGCGCGTCACCTTGTCACGAACAGGTGTATCAGGGGCTTTCTAGACCGAGTGCCCATCACGTCTTTATTCACGTGACTCCTCAATTTGACTCACGACGCTGGGTGGACGCCGAAAACTGGGACTCCAACCGTGAATTGAACCAGGGACTACGCTAACAAGAGTCCAACGTTCTAACCACTAGACTGTACTGACTATATTCACACTGACGGAAGCTGAAAACTGTTTTCCTATACTTTTTGTACGTAAAATTCTGCGTTGACTCTATATTTTGATCAAATGGCTTAAAGTTTGCACAAGCTTTGAAACAATACATGCTTTTAAAAATCCTCACGCATCCCGAGTCGAAGTTATGCGCACTCATACTAGTAATTAGACCATAAGAAGTTATTCCTCAAAATTTAGTGTATGAGAATATATACATACAGGGTAGTTTACGATTATTTTCTGCATTATCCTCTTTTATTGCTATTATAATAAGTTTCTATTAAGTTTCAAGGCCCCATGATTACATGATTGTCAATTGTCATCAATGTTTGCCAGGTCTCTAAATCACAACATCTTCTACTATTAATTAATTCTCTTGACACTTTACTTACTAGTGTCAGTGTTCAGTTTTGGTTACATAAAAAAGGATACTTAAAATAATTAAATAATCGTAAATAATGAGTTATTCCCAACTTGAGAGCTTCTGAGGTTTTAAAATATGATACTCTCAAATACATTTGAAGCAGGAACGTACACAATTTGACCGAGTCTATTCCTATCAACCATTGTGACTGTCGCTGTTTCCACAATTTTCCCTAGTCTCATCATGTGAATGCAGGAATGGCACCTAAAATAAGAATTATGATCGCTAATTTAAATCCTTTCACCGAAACCAATATCAACATCATTCAAAATTAGCTTGGTTTAGTTTGGTATCAAGTTTAGCTTGGAGATACAAATACATCTCCAAAATATCTTATATCAGTTATAATTTTAAAATAATGACTTATTGAAACCGATTAAGTGTATAATGTATTGACGATAAGAAAAATGACATTACCTTTGACATCCCAAGAAAATACATCATAACATTAATCGATCAATATAATCAGAATTGAAACATGATTAATTTTACTGCGTAATGTTCTGTATAGCTTATGTAGAATTTGTATTCCAGCAAAACGTCATCAATATTCAAGCGTTAAACCAATGCAAACAGACTACAAATACACTTCCATCTCTCTTTTTTTTTTAAAAAAAAAAAAAAAGAAACAAAAACTATACGTGACGTGCTCTTTGTCAAATACCGCTCCAGGGCACATCAATATCTGTGGAACCGGACAACCATTACCAGCGTGGTACGGTAGCTGATTATGATGCAAGAAAAGTGCCTGAAGCTACTTGCTGCTGAGTATTGAACTGAAAAACATATAAACTCACTGTAAATTAGCTACAATAAACATATTATCAATCCACTTCTTTCATACGTATGTATAAAAGATAATATCCAGGAAATAAAACACTTTAATCTTTCCATATTAGAAATGTACATTATTTTAAATATTATTATTTATTTTTTTTAAAAAAAATATTTGCCTTCATTTAGTTCGATTTCATCTTTTTCAAGAACAAAGTATCTACAAGGGCTTGTCATATCTAAAATTCTGAAACGATCCGAGATATGCGTAACAGATACCTTGTTCCAGCATCTCGGCTTTGAAACCAGGACAGAAGGAGTTAAAAGTAAGCCCGTGTGCATCTTTCTTTATTGAGTGACGTCATCAGCGAGGCGTTGACTCGCTAGCCTCCCGAATGAGAACGAACGCTTAGCTTCTTCAATACTGTTGGGTGCTTCTATTTGCGTATAAAAACATGAATTGTGTACATGTAAAGTGTAACTAGAAATTATCTATAGGTATATTGCTGTATTGTGTTTGGAATCTTTTAACAAACATGTCGTCATGTGAGGTGTATAGCTGCAAGATAAGCACAAGAAATAGAAACACTATGAAAAAGAAAAAGGAAGATGGTTGGTTATATAAGTTTCATTCAACCCCAATGCAAAATGAATTGCAGAAACCACGGATGTCTGTGTGCAACAGGAAAGTTCCGGAAATTATTACGGAGATTCGCTAGTTTTATGTTTTCTTGTTTGGTAATTATATCACCCACTCGTCGCAAGAAATTAATGAAAATAGTGCTTATAACTGATTTTCAAATATATTATCAGTTATTTTTAAAATGGACTATTTTGTCTTAAAGTAGCCAGACAAATCTACGAAAGGCGCGAATAGTATATCTGGGTTTAAAAAGCAAGAGATAATGAATAACTGAAGTAAAGAATATATGGAGGTACTAACTTATTAGCACCCTGTTACAAAACCAGCTATGTCCAGTCCGGTACTACCCAGGAAATGAGGAAAACCGAAAAAGATTTACCAGAGCTTGTTTATATATGAAAACGATTTTTTAATATTATATTTAAAAGGTTAAATAATGAGTACATATCTCCCAAGAAAGCTCATTGTCAAGAATGTGTTCCCTGGCAAACAATCCAAAACGTAGGAGTCCCTGCAAAAATTATCTTCTTTTTTCCCCCCGTTCTGAATACGAAGTCTAAGAAAAAGGATCATGAAATACATGAGCTGATAGGATACGTGGCAGACTGCAATAGTTAAAAAATATGGCGAAGGGTGTTGCTTTATTTATACACAATAATGACAGTGACGTCGTGTATTAACGTTCACAGGAGCACGTGAACTGCTAACTATTTTAGAATTATTATTATTATTATTATTTTCGTTTCAGATTGTGTTTCTTATAGAAAGATTTAAAAACATACCACATTTTAAATTGTAACACTGAGGCATAGGTATACAGTTCGTTTATCAAGTTGTTATTACTCTCCAATTTGTTTCCAGTTCACATTTCGTTTGTGAACGCGTTGCCCCATATGCGCTTAACTGGCGTTAGGCCTAACTTATAGCATTGTGTATATGGGACCTCGGCGTGCACAATCCTAGAGTGAACGAAGATAGCAGAAGAACAGGGCTGAGCACTGAAGCTAACTGTCCTTGACTTTTCCACCCGTTCTCGTGTTTAAAATGTAATCAAATCTTCTGGCAGAAGCAAGGATAAACGTTCATTACATACCAAAATCGCAATATACACAATAAATCGTTTATGGACGAATATATTAAACGCTTAAATAACATAATGTTGCATCTCTATTTACATAAAATTGTTTGAGTTCCAGTATCAGTAATAAACGAAGAGCTAATGAACAGTATCAAGCAGTTTGCAACATTGCGTAAACAATAAACAACCTTTTTTTTTTTAGTGTGTCGTGCGAGAGATTGAAGGGATTTTCGGAACTGATTTGTTCGTTTCGTCATTAAATATTTATTAAGAGAAAAGGAGGCATTTTTATAAAACATGTATTTTTCAACACATTCCATTGCATAATAAACTCTCAATCTTTTGCGCTTAACTATCTTTAAGGAAGCAATTTAGAGCAAAGAGGCTACTCCTAACCCCCTCATACCTAAAAGCGCCAAAATACGAGATCTGAAGAGTGATATCGTGAGTTTCTTTTATTTTGTGAGATATATCGTAATTTTGTGTGCTGCAAGAAGTAGATTAATATAATTTCTGTTCTCCAATCACAGTCCTCAGATACCTTATAAGGAACAGAGAAAACATTGCCTACTTTAGTGAGTTATTGTATAATATTGAACACGGATTTGAATGGGTGTTTTTTCCACGTTTGAATGAAGTGTGTTGTGAAGCTGTGTTGAAGTGAAAGAGTATTGTTTCAGTGTGTTTAGTGTACTGGTGCGTAGTGCGTTACTGCCATCAATATGAATTCGGTTCATAGATTGCAATCGGTGTCTTTTAATAAGTTGACAGAATCTGAAATACTCGAAATTAAAACTTTGGGTCCTCATCAGCCGAACCTAACTCTGAATCAGGAAGTGAAAGGTAAAGCTCATACATATCGTCGCACTTTTAATAGTGATTGGTACAAAAAGCACAAGTGGCTTACAGGATGTGACGTAAAAATGGCATTATTTTGTTTTCCCTGCCTGTTGTTTGAAGGGGATTCCCAGTGGACTCGAACAGCTTCTACGAAACTCCTCAAAATCATGGTAACAATTCCGATGTCCACTTCAGAAGCAGAAAGATGTTTTTCGACATTAAAGCGTATTAAGACTTTTCTAAGAAATACGATGACACAAGATCGTCTCAGCGCCCTGGCAATGCTATCCATTGAAAAGCAGTTGCTAAGGAAAATGCAGGACTTCAACCAAAGAGTTATAAATAAGTTTGCTGCCCAGAAAAACAGAAGAATGGAGTTCATATACAAATAAAGGTAAGAAGGATATATTTAATTTCTTCCTCTTATTATTATTATTATTATTATTTTGTGTAGACCCTATGTATTTACTGTGAAAGACAATTTTCAATTGTATACTCTCGTGGAAAACTGTTCTGAGATACATTCGTCGCTACACCGTCGAGCTTTCGAACCTGCATGCCTCAAAAAGCAAGATAATTCCTTAACAGTCCAACTACTTATTATTGTGTGGAGTTCCTTTTTTTCTTAACTCAGTATATAGTGTAAATAAGTTATGGAGATCTATAGTTCTATTTTCTACTTAACACATTAAGAAATGGTTTCAGGCTACTGAACGATGTGTTTCTTGTTCTCGTACTTTCTTCGTTGCTCTTTGGAGCAGAGATTCTGCCAGGACTTTCAGTTTTGGGGGTTTTAAATAAAAATTGGGATGGTGTAACTGGAATTTTGCACGGTTTCTATTTTTTTTTTACCGCAAAAATTCATATTTGGGATACGCTCGATAAATTGGGGGGTGACACCCCCGAAAAGGGGGTCTGGCGGAATCACTGGTTGTGAACTACCAACTTTCAAGCCCACGAGACGCCACTGAATGATGAACACAGAAACCGACGTTTTCTTGTTTTTTTGTACGTTTCTTTATGTATGCCACGTTTTTCACACTATAAAAAAGTAGAAACATTGATTGATATACCTAGTAAAGTTTCAAATATACGTAAATATTTGCAGTGTTCCTGATGAGTTTGTCTGCCAAAAACACGGTGATATTTTTGTGTGGTTGGAGGTTCTCATTTTCCCCTCTCAGTGTGATTTTCGCACACGCGCAGAAACAGAAAACGGTTTCTTATCGTAATCGAACATGTAATTCTGATCAGGTGTTTCCTACCAATCATTTTAATCATGTATTTTTAAAGAAATTGGAAATATTCTTAGTGAATGGTGATTGCGACCCTACTTGATAAATAGTAAATGTTATTAGGACATGGCGTAAGCCGTGGAAGTAAATTTATTTATGTTTTCGGGGTTCGGGCATCGTATTTCTGACCTTCTATGCTGTTTTGATGTAGTGATTTCTTCAGTGGTAATTTAATCCAGTCATAGCCGTGTAGTCTGAGGCGTTAGGCCAGCGACTTCAACGTTGTGGGTTCGAATCCCCTCTGGACATGGATATTTGTGTGTGCTTTTAACGTTGTATTAAGGGTATCAGTTGAATCAGAAAAAAATAAAGGAATATAATCTGAAATTAGTAAAATACAGTTTTAAAAAGTCACTAAAACGCTGGATTTCTAACTAAAGAACCCGTGTTCAAATCAGGCTTGAGGCTTCAATTTTTTCCCCTGAAACCTGCACGGTGGTTGTTTTTTATTAGCCAAGTTACAGGAAATTTTCAGCCAGCTATAGTTGCCTAGTTTTCTCCAGGAATGTATCAGAAATTTTTTAACAGTGTACGTTTTATTGAGGATTAACTCATCACGTCCAAAATAATAATAATAATAATAATAATAATAATAATAAAACCCGTAACTAATAACTCTGAAAGACGACCGAATATCCCCTCTATTTTTCGAAATCGTACAACGACACAAGCGTTTTATGTTTCAGAGCTCAAGCTTCAATATAACACTGCTCTCCACCAACAAATAAATTACTTTGTTTCCTACTATTTCAGGCAGAATTATAGCACATTTTGCAATATATGCCAGGCAATTTTCTTTCCTAAATATCTATCTAATAATGTTGAGCAATATAACGTTTTACAAAATGCCAAACCTACTACTATGTAACTATCAAAACCTGCCTGAAATTCGTGGGTACGTATAATAGTAATCACAAATTCAAATTTCAAACTTTAATATCAGCACGATAAAGTCTAATGTCCAAACGTAGCCAGATTACTCTATGCTACACGAACGCAAATTCACAAGTTACTCCGCACTGCGTCCTACTTCTTTCTTCTTGTCAGAATATAAAGATGGCAATGCAGATATTTTATTTCAGCTCCTTTCTTATACTGAGTCTCTTTTCTATGCAAGTGTGTCTTGTGTTTTGTTCCGTTTCTCGTTTTAAGTCATGAACTGACCGGCTTTCTTCGCCTTTAAGGGATCAAAAGTGCATCGCAAGCGGCATTTAGAGAAGAAGAAGAAGAAGAAGAAAAGACGAACCTAAAGACTTGATGCACTCAGATGCAATGGGGTGCAGTTGCAAGACAACTTCATAAATTACTGTGGTTTGGTAACGTTTCTAAAGAGCGAGAGGGCACAGATTCTTTTCTTCTATTTTTCTTGAATTTCTTTCTCTATCGGCCATTTTTTTATTCTTTTGCTTGAACGCATACAAACACACCACCTCACAACTAGTCACATACACATACCTTATATGGTGAATAGAATACACCAGTGTAAACACGATCTTCTATTTCTTTCAGGTTTATTGTGTGTGTGTGTGTTCGACTAAACTTGGCAATCTTATGTCCAGATTTTTATAATATACCAAATCATAAGGTTTAAGATTAATCCACAGATAAAACGATCAGCTCAACCTTAACCTATATATTATCATAAATGTCGTTGGAAAGTTTGAACATTAATCGGATATTATTTGCACCACGAACAATATTTTGCACCGTATTCGTTAACAGTTTTATCCACAATGGCGATTGTTCATGTTGGACATTACCCCAGAAAATTAAAAAAAAAAAAAAAAAAAAAAAAAATCGATATATCTATCCCAGATTAGAATAATTATGGTTCTTGTGATCACCTCATTGGTTCAATATCAATGTTATCTTAGTTTTATGCTTCTAATTAGTTAGATTAGGTTAACAAACAGGACGAAAGGTAAGTGAAAATTCAACACACTTTATGAAAGTGGAACAATTAAGTCCTCATGACTACAGGATAAATTAGTCCAAAACTAAAACAAGATACTGACTGATACTTTCTGCAAGGGAACATCTAAATCGAAAAAATCACAAGACTAACATTAACAAACATTATGCAGCCACACAATCAAAATTACATAAATATTAATTTTAGTTATGAAATAAACACTAAAAGTATAAACTATAAAAATGATTTCAATACTGATTGATATTTGACAATCTGGAACCACCGATAATAGATGCAATTAATGGAAAAACTAAATGCTCAGTACCCAAAAAAATGATCAATTAAACTGAGCTCGATTACTGTAAACTAAATTAGGTTATCAAGAATTAAGAATTCATAAGCGTTTTGAATGACTACTTAGGTTCCAGTTAAAAAAACATGCTCATAGAAGCATGAAAATGATAGGGTTGGTTTTGTGCAACGGAGGTTCTATTTTACGTAGAAGAATCTGCACATGAAGAAAGAACAAAAAGAAGTAGGTACGGTTAAGCTAATGTGATCATACTTAACCCAAACTGGATTTGTTCCAAGAAATGATTATATACGAACAATAATACAAGATCATCCCGTTTTTGTTTCTTTTTAAGAATTCTTTTTAGACCACCGCTTTAGTTCTCATTTATCTATTTGTCTACAACAAATGCGTTATTACTGACGCTACAGTCAGACTAAAACAAAGCACAGACCTCATAATAGATAGACTTAGGACGCTTCCCCATTTCTGGCTGCGCTAAAACTAATGTTGTTTTTTGTTTTGTTTTTTGTACAGGAGCACGTGATTTTAATCCATCCGCTAGGTGGCACTGGCATCGACCTCATATTCTATTGTTGTCGATACCAGAGCAACCTAGCGGATGGGTACAAAAACCCATTAGATTCTGCGCAGCCAGATTTGGGAAAGCGTGCTAAGTCTATTTATTATGAGGTCTATGCTATTAGTTCTAGGACCTTTTGAGGAGAGAAATAGCGTTTCTCAATCCAAACTTTTGTTAAGTTAACCGAAAGTAGGCGCGTAGTCAGCGAGTTATATTTATATTTATATATCTTAGCAACTACGCCTGAGCACACACGGGGCATGATGATTGAAATTTAAAATAATTTTCCTCAATTTGCATCCGTAAATTTTACCTGCTCTGAGACATAAGTTAGTCTCAAGTCAAAGAAGGCATACATAACATGTACAAAAATAAGGGCACGGAACGAAGCAGCTTTAGCTCCTATCATAGATATTTTTCCTGCACTTATATCGAGAGAAAAGAAAATCCCGGTCAGGCTCACTGATCTGAGAATGGTTCAGATCTATTTGGCCCCACCAAAGCTGATGCATAGGTAATCACAACAACAAGTGTTCACAGTTAAACTGTGAAACACCCAGTTGTGGGTACAAATACTCTTTTCACTACACAAAAAAGTGTGGCATCATGGGCGTCAGCGATATCATCGTAAAACTAGCAGCCGGATCACTGTAAAATATTTTCAACTATCATGAAAGCAAGTAGGTCTTTCTCTGTTTTCTCGAAAACACGGATTTGTGACTTACGCCGTTCTAGCTCTCAGGTACAGCGTTAAAGAAAAACGAAAATTTTGCATCTATCCTTGACATCACATTAAACAAAAGAAGCTGATGGGTTGCAGAACTATTACATATCCTAGGCTGCGTCCATCTTGGATTTCAAAACTCAGTTTCTTTTACTACAGATTCGAAACTCGGTGTTCCTCAAAACGCACAGATATAAAATTTTACAAAAATCGGGCACGTATTACACTTGCAGTGTGCATTTATTATCTTCCTGATTGATCGTGTACAGAGATGATTCAGTAACTTGAATTATAATATTTACAAGATCAGTGGTGTCCAGAAAATACCTCTACGAGGAGAAGACTTAAAAAAAAAAAAATCAAGAGAAAATAGGACTTGAAATCAAATATTTTGAAGGATAGATCTATTATATTAATTGTCGGAAGATCCGCCATCGTAAAGTCGTAACATCGTAAACCGAGGAGCATACCTTTTCTGCTATGGTATTACTCACACTACACGGGAACACTCGAGAGTTTTTAGAGTGGTATCCTGAGGCGCTTTTACATTGAACAAAACTATTTAAAGCCTATGTGCTCTCGTCGAAGATTCACGTGTTGTGATCCCATTGTTTACAGTCAATAGCATTCTGTTAGCAACAGATATTACGATAGTCAAGAAAAGATCTCTACTAAATAATGAGATGTCACACTGACATTCTAGGAAATGTGTTCTTTATATATAAATAAATAATAATAATAAAAAAAAACTTGACACAAAGATGTATGACAGATCATTCGTTACAAAAGTTTTAGTTCTGTTGACACTCTTAAGTGTAAACATAGATGAAATAATTGGAGATCACCAATGTGTTAGAAGAAATAGATCCACATTGGACCAGATTTTCGCCTTGAGACAAATTTTGGAGAAGAAATGGGAATACAATGTGACGGTTCACCAGCTATTCATTGATTGTAAGAAAGCATATGATTCTATCAAAAGGGAAAAGTTATACAGAATCCTGATAAGATTTGGAATTCCGAAAAAATTGGTTCAACTAGTGAAGATGTGTCTCAGCGACCCCATAATCAGGGTACGGATAGGTAATAATATGTCAGATAGTTTCAAGATTCGCAACGGATCGAAATAAGGTGATGCCTTGTCACCAGTACTTTTTAACTTTGTGTTAGAATATGCGATTTTAAAAATTAAAGGAGACAAACAGGGACTATCATTGAATGGTTTGAATCACCTATTCGTATACGCGGATGATGTAGATTTAATAGGGGACGATAAAGATGCACTACAAAGCAACACCGATGTCTTAGTACAAGCGTGCGATGAGATAGGTCTACAGGTAAACATAGATAAAACAAAATACATGATAACAAGCCGAAACACAGGGAATGAAGGAAATAAAAACATAAGAATTAAGGATGAGGCCATAGAGAAAGTAAACAAATTTAAATACTTGCGAACATACATAACAACAAAAATGAGGCCACGGAAGGAATAAAAAGTAGCTTAGTATCAGGCAACGCATGTTTCTCTTCAGTCCAAAAACTTCTAACATCGCGATTAATATCAAGGAAATTGAAATTGAAAATATACAGAACGATTATTCTGCCGGTAATACTTTACGGTTGCGAAAGTTGGAGTACGACCCTAGCAGATGAACATATATTACGTTTGTTTGAAAATAAGGTTTTGAGAAAGATATACGGGCCGAAACGGGCCGAGATGACATGAGAGTAGAGGAGACTGCATAGCGAAGAACTCCACGGACTGTACGCTTCACCAGATGTAAAAATAATGAAATCGCCCACCATGACTAAGGTGAGCAGGCCATGTTGCTCGGATGGGGGAAAACGAAGATCATATTACATCCTGGTTGGAAGACCGGATCGAAGGAGACCATTGGGAAGACCGAAACGTCGTTGGAAGGACAGTATTAGAAGAGATCTTCGAGAAGTAGGTGTTCGTGATGAAAACTGGCTTGATATTGCCCATGGCGAACGTTTGTTACTGCGGGAATTAACTTGCGAGTTCCATAAGCCATCGAGTTAGTTAGTTATGCTACTCATTTTGTTATACAATCAAATAAACCTGGAAAGAACGCGCTGAGCACGTAAACAGCGACAAAACACAATCTAACTTTCTTCTTGTATCGAGAATCGAATACGTGATCTTCAGTTAACAGTCTAATGCGCTACCACTTGGGACGTCATACATAAAGTTCTGCAGATCAAGAAGATCGTGTGGTCCCTGTTTTCCCATTTAGAATATCCAAAATCCAATGAATTGAGCACGAATTGCTAAACAACGCAGTCCATTTTACAGGTAAAATATTATACATTGCAATATGATTTGATGCTACGAGCTTATAAAAACCACAGACTCGTTCATTGGTCACAATAAATTACTGCGGTTCTATCTGCCAAATTACATCCTCTCTCTCTCTCTCTCTCTCTCTCATGTATTCAGTATAGAAGAACTTGTAAACGGTTTAATTTCATTTGCAGCCATGAATGCAAGACGTGTACATCACAACATATATGTAATAACGCCAAGTGGATTATTGGTAATATATTTAGCCACACTGTTTTCTCGTGAATCATGTCTATTAATAGAGTCCCGAGTGTATAATGAATGTGGTGCCTGTAGCGCTAATGATCTTCGAAAATGGCTGACCCAATAATAACATCACAAAAAGAGACATCATCCAACATCGGATATAATCAAAATCAATCGCCTCCAATAGACGTGGAATTTTGGTGAAGTATGCAGTTACAATATGTCACATCATGATAAATAATATTTGAACTAGAGAAACGGTCACTAAACACACACACAAAATAGGCGTACATAGTGGTGTAAATATTTCCTCGTTTCTTAAAACATAAAATCAAGTTGGCACTTAATTGGATTACATCATTCGTTATCTCCACCACCATCAAATTAATAACAAATTTTATTTTTTAAAAAAAACTGTCAGAAATCCGAAATTTCTGTTTTCCTATATTATTCTTATTATTTGTCATGGTTATTTCTTCACTTCAAAACAAAGTTTCATTTGGAATAACTGAAATAAATTTAATTCAATTTTAAGTTTCAATATGAATCAAAAGTACCCTTCTCTCTTTCACAAACATTTACTTTTTTTTTTTTTTTTTTTAATGTTTCGAAACTATAACTTCGAGACGTCAAACAATAAGTGTTTCCAATCGGATTAACACTAATTTTGATTGAATGCAATCAACGGATTTAAACATTAATACTACTTTTTTAAAAAAATATTTTAAATATTTGGAAGATAGTATTTTACTGTTATAGTCTTAAGCATTGTAAATAGGGATAGGCACTTGGATCCGGATCCTTTTGGAACCGGGTACGCGGATCCGAATCCTGGAACCGGATCCGGTTCCGGTTCCACCCACCCCTCATTGTAAATATGTTCATAAAAGGATAAACATGAAAATTGCTGTAAGTATAGCATATTTTATCATCCTTAGGCCTATACTGTAAAGTAACTATGTGTGTAACATAGCTACTACCGTGGGATTAAACGTCTCTATTACTAGAAATGAATGCATTTTCTCCACTCGGGCCGTCATTCATTACTCCTTCCTAGGATTAAACTTTCCGTAGGTCTCCAATGTAAGGAATATCACCGTTGAACACGGTAGCAAGCATCTCTTGAATATATTTGGAAATAAAGTTTTCATCAGTACACTGTTATAGCGGGCAAAGCCTTTTATTGAAGTTCAGAAATAATAATTTCTTGTCACGGATCTATGCAACGAATCAAGGTATTAATCTACCGTAAGGACGTTTAGCAATGCAATGCAGCGCTTGTCGATTCGGCTCTCCCTTGATTCACCCATCCTTGCCCGCCACGCGGTCCATGTTATCCGGTAACTTTAGGACGCACGTAGAGTTATAAAATAATTTAATTCACTTAGTAATTGACTACCAGGGAGGGCACACCGGACGTATTGAAGAACTAACTTCATTATTAGTAAATATACAATTCGTGGAAAGAAATACAAATTCTAAACCATGACGTTGCAGAGTTATGGGAAAGCCACGGACCGACTAGTGGGCGAGGACAGGTGAATCAAGCGCGAGCTCGGCAGACAAGCGCTGCGTTGTGTTGTTAAAGGTATTCCCTGTATAAAAAAAAGTTCTCCGATAATACCCTTGTGGCCATCGTAACCACTTAATTTGTATGTACGACATATTACTTTATTTCAAGATTGTGCTCAGTTTCTAGCCCCCCCCCCCAAAAAAAAGTCACATAACGTAATTTCACATCGTTTCCATAAAAATATACACGTTCACACATCGTACTTTATATGTAATAATAAAACAAAAATTTACAAAACTTAATTGTTAACATTTTGTGCAGTGAATCTGCCAGCGACCCCCCCCCCCGTGGGGGTGTCACTTCCAAAATTCTCGAGAGCATACCCAAAACTTTCATTTTTATGGTAAAAATCGATAGAAACAGTCGAAAACTCCACTTACACCCACCATTAACTTTACATCCCCCAAACTGAAAATCCTGGCTTAATCCCTGTTTTGGTCTCATTTCCAACTATTAACATGTTCTGCAGTCGAATCTTATTTATTCAATTTGCATTCTACAGACTACATAAACAGCTATAATCAAACCTCGTCACAAGTCTGAGCTGTGACGTTCCTCAGCGTTCTTTGTTTCGAGGAAAGAAATGGGGAAGGTAGCGGGCAGTAGACTACGTACCATCCTAGTAAATATAGGGAAACCCTCTGGAAAACCTTAGTGAGGATAACCAGCAGCAGAACTCAAACCTACCTGCTTCACCAGTGCCAAACCGAAGTCCTGACCGTAAATGCTAGACCACGGGACATGGGGCCCATACTATTAAATGTTATAGCCTACGAACACAAACTCAGAACCGAAGTTCCACAATATTCCACTTTGGAATTCCATAGTTCAATTTTCCAGACTAAGCTACAAACCTTTTAATTGACAACATAAGGTGTAAACACTTATAAACAATTCATGAGTTCGAAAACGCACATCGTTTTAGAAAAAGGTTGTTATCTACAGATCTAATTCATTAATTATTAGAACAGAATTTTCCAACAACAGCAGCATCAATGAATAAACTGCAAATTTAATAGAAAAGAAGATAAGATTTCGCTTAAACTCACATAAAATATTGGACGTTCAATATCACGTAACAATCTAATCTCAATAAAAATAATAATAGCACTGGGTATAGCCTTTGAAACAGCAACCGATAAATGGGAGTTCTCAAACATCATAACAATGTCCATATCGATTAACGTAACTTACATATAGCAGTAGCCCCTCCACCCTGTTTTTTGATTCACTGAATAAACATACTTAAAAATCAAATCACAAGCGATTTGATGAACGAATTTAAGCATAGGAAGAGCTGTTTGCATTTGCGAGTCAACTGACTAGTCCAACAATACAAATAGAGGCTTTATTTAGATAAAAAAAAAAAGACTAAAAGGTAAAAAAAAAAAGCAAAACAAGATAATTCTACGGATGGATATGTATATATAAAAAAAAGGTTTCGTTTAAATTTTTGCATTTTCAACATAGAAAAACAGAGAGGTGAGGCGGAGAGTCGGTTAAAGCTCTATTTTTGATTACATCTGCAATATAGTTGTTGGACAACACGAATTTCTGGAACATACGGGATTAATGTTACCTCATTCGCAGCTTTCAGGAACAAATGCATATAACTGGATGAAGCAGATAACACACACACACACACACACACACACACACACACACACACAGACCAATTTTAAATACGCGGCGTTCTATCCACTCAGTATTTAG